>MU225789.1:1587158-1602526 GCA_018584345.1 Thuja plicata
CTCTATGACCCCCGAGAACACATTGGAACACTCAATTGTGTCCTCAGAGGTCACAGAGGGACCTAAGGGGTCCTAGTACACCTTCTTTTGTGTTAGGACCCCTAGGAAGTCCCTATGACCCCTTTTGACACATTTCAACACTAAAGTATGTCTCAAAGGGTCGTACAATCCCTTGGAACACAATTGAGTGTCGAAATGTATTTTTGGGGGCTACAGAGGGACCTAAGGGGTCCTAGTACACTTTCTCAAGCATTAGGACCCCTAGGAACCCTCTATGACCCCTTATACCAGTGTAATTAACCTATATATCAACATGTCCTATATAATATATATATATATTATATCTATACTATACTTGATTTTATTATATATACAATAATATTTTATATATAATACATATCATATTGAATATATATATATATAATATAAAATATATTTTACATACAATTTAAATATGAAGATATCATATGATATATTGTTAAATACATATTAATATATATAATACATATAAAATAATATATAATATATGATTTATAATGTAACATTTAATATTAATATATATTATATAATATTTAATATATAATCTAATATATAATTTAATATATATATAATCTATAATATTTATAATATATAATCTATTATATATCTAATATATAATATCAAAAAATGAGAGGGAGAAAGGGGTTGAAAATAAATTTAGAGGGAGAAAGGGGAGGGAAACTTGAAAATTCAAAATTCTATCGGGATTTTCGGGTACCCAAAAATATCGGGTCCCCAAAAAAATCAGGTACCCGATTAGGCTCGGTATTGCTTTGTTCACAAAATCTACCTGGTCAACTCTTCAAATGTCCCAAAAATGTGTTTTTCCCCTATTTCTCTGAGTTTCAGACTTTGACCATGTAGTTGACGACTTTTTCTTCACCCAAAATTGAAGAAACAAAAAGGGTATTTTAAGGAGATTATCAGCTTTCTATCAATATAATTGCTGTCAAATTTCAAATTCGGTAAGTAATTATTAGTTATTTTCTAATTGAGTTACCTCTAAAGTGTTGATTTACATATTGATTGAAAAATGACTATAACTTTCAGACGGTATAACATTTTTGAAATCCAAAAAATGCATCACATTCTATGTTTCGCCTACTATAAGGGAGCTACTTTCCTTAGCTTAGTGGCGTGTGTTTATCTTACAACATTATTTCTTCATAAAGATTGATGTTTTGACTATTGATACTCTCTTATATGAGAGGTGATTTTTCATAGGTCATCGCCTCTTCTTTATTTTGTAAACTATGTTTCTAATAAACTCTTGCTCTTACTTTGGGTTAGAGTTTGATTCCTTCATTTGAGGATTCCTCTTCCTCTTGATTATAGGGGTATTTTTGATTGAATCTTTGTTCCCTCTTTTCTTTAGAAGATGACATTTTATCCTAGGCACTCCTCTATGGTGAGGGTCTTGTTGATGAGATCTCTTCCCTCTTGACGATCCTTTTTCCATAAGTGACATATTCATTTCATGATTATCTATGTTCTTGGATGTAAGGGTCAAGTCTCTTCACTAAGAATATGGTATACATTGTTGTTAAGCTGGATATCTCCTTACCTTGTGAAGTAGGTATTATCTTTTCTCTTCCTTATCCTGCCTAGTGGGTAGCCATGATAAGGAGGGGGGCATATATAGGGTCTCCCTTGTACTATAGTTTACATTTATTTACATTTTTCAGCATGCTAAATCCTTGGAAGGTAATGCACATAAGTTGCTAAATCCTTGGAAGGTAACGCACACAAGTTGCTAAATCCTGAAGAGATACACACCCTTTTTACTTTTTGATATGCTAAATCCTTGAAAGGTAACAAACATAAGTTGCTAAATCCTGAATGAACACGCATTTTATATTCCATAGTGATACAAGAATGTAGATCTATGGATATTTTTAAAAGCCGTCAGAAGACGCATTTAAAATTACAATCACAGTTTATGGGTGAACCTATTTGGGCTCTCCCTCCTTGGTGATTCATAGTAAGGTGGGAATCTTACTAGGTGAGGTAATCACTTTTTCTTTTCTCTCTTTTGTTTTCATGCTAGTAGGATTAGATCATGAAGCTATGTTATCTATGGTGTTGTTCTTCTCTTACTTGTGTAGTTATGTATGTTTTCTATGATTGATTGCTCTTTACCTTCCATATCTTTATGTATGTATCTATGTTGAGTTAGAATCCTTTGTTTAAGGACTCATGTCCTTGACTTAGTGATATTCTACTTTGTTGCAATCCACCGGTGTCTTTCTTCTAACTTTACCATGAGCATGTTCAATTTCCATACTCTCGCTAAAGCGGGGGATTAATGAATCATCTTAAAATGGAAGCACTTCCATGTTAAGAACATTTATCCCTCCTTAGGGGATGTTTTTGACCTCCATCATATCATCCTCCCATTTCTGCATCATCCCCTGCTTCTGTGCCTGATTAGGACCCTGATTGGGCCTCTCCGAGCACCTTCTACCCCACTTGGCATGTTTTCCAGGGGTTCTAACCCCCTGGGTCAATGTAGAACTTGAACTTGACTTAGGTCAGAGTCAACCTTGACCCTGACCAGGGTCCCCCTCTGGAAGCCTGTCGGTTGCCGGGGGTCATCCAAAATTTATGTTTCTCACTTCTGGGTCGGCTGTTTTGGATTCTGAAGCATTAATTCCTAAATTATATTTAATATAGGTCTTCTTCTAGGGGTATGGGTCTAATTGGAATTTAATTCTCTTATGTTGGCCTCACTAGAAGATTGTGCCCTAGTTTCATATAAAAGGAAGCCTTTCTCTCTCATTTTCTCTAAGTCTTCTAAGTGCAAAAAAGCCTCTAACTAAGATTTTGTCAAGAAGAAAAAAGTTCAAGCCTCCATTATCCCACATGTTTCCAAGCTTTCAAGGTGTTCAAGTATTCATCTCAAGCATTCAAGTTCTCCATTGAAGATCAAGGATTCAATCTTTCAAGGCTTTGAAGGGATTTGGCACATGCATTCAAGATTCATCATTCCAACCCTAGATCTAGCCATCATGGTGGTGTGATCTTCCTTCAAGATCATTTGTGCATCCTCAAGACACATTCATCCTCTCTTTAATGTGGATTTCAAGCATACAATCATGGAGGTTTATGGTTTCTATTGAGTTCAAGCTTTCATATTCACATACTTGCATACATTTGAATTATAATTACATATCCATTGAATATCATAGCTTTATTCTTAGATTCAATTCTACTACTTTCTAGCATTCTATACTTTATTGATTTCAAGGTTAATTCCTAAATCAAGGTTTGACTAAGGAAAACCCCTCCCCCAAAAGAACTAGATACCCTTTTTGGCCTTCTTCTAGACTCCGTGAATAGATTCTCTGCCAGACTTGTGTCAGTCAAGGTCAACATTATTGGGTTAGGGTTGACATTTGTGGGTCAAGGTCAACATTTTTCATAAGACTATGTCAGATCAGAAAAATATTTCTGGGTTTTGTTCATCTTTGTATTCCGATTCTGGATCATACTTAAGTTTTTCTAGAAATAGAGTATGGAACTCAGAAAACAACATTCTTTGATCTAAAATTATTTAAGGTTAGTACATTTCTCCTATTTCTTCAATTACTATCATATATCATATCTATATATTCAATTAACAAAATTTAAGATCTCCTTCTTTACTCTCTTTTCCAAATAGTTGATTTATTTGTGCATTGATCCTTCTTTGGGGTTAATCAACTTGGATCTTCCATTTATGCATTTGAGGATAGAAGAGGAGCATCTTTTCTTCTCCTTAATCACAATTGAAATATACAATCAGCAAAATTAAATTAAATGTAAAGTAGGGTTAAGGAAATCAACACTCTTTAATCAAATTAAACAAAGATTAACAATCTATCTCTTTACCCCCTTTTGCTTTTTTTACACATAGAAATATTTTTTGAATTCTTTCGATCATCTCCACAAATTTATGGGGAATCTTGAACAAACTCAGGGCATAGATAGGGAGATTTCATAGAGTATATTTAAAGAGTTGAATTTTCCCCGCATGGCTTAACAGAACACCTTTCTAGCCAGAACATTTTCTACTGAATCTTTCAATTAAAGAAGTCTAGAAGGTTTTAGGAGGTTTAGACCTCAAAGATAGACCAAGGTAAGGAGAAGGCAAGATCCCAACACCACAACCTAGAATCTTAGAGACACTTATTTTTATTTCCTTGGGTGTATTAATGAAGAAGATAGAACTCTTATACCAATTAATGAATTGACCAGAAGCTGGGGTATAGGTAGAAAGACCCATTTTCATGTTCTTGGCTTCCTTTATAGTAGCATCTCCCAAAGCTTGAGTGTTATCAAAAAATTGTTCATGGGAACAAAAGGCATTACCAGAGGAAGATTGGAGATAAGTGATCTGACCTACCCCCACTAACTTACTAATATATCTCCCCAAACATGCAGCAATAATTGAAAACAGAATAGGGGATATAGGATCTCCCTGTCTTAGACCACGAGAAGGTCTGAAGAAATTAGAAGATCAACCATTAACAATGATTGATGATGAAACAATAGTAACCAATTGCATAACAAGTTGAGTAGCTCCCCTGTCAAAATTGAAGGCTTCCAGCACTTTCTTCAATAAATTCCAATCAAATCTATAGCAGGCTTTAGATAAGTCTAATTTCATAAGAAATCCCTATTTTTTTGCCGCTTCCAAAGAGTGAATATTTTCATGCACAACAATGATAGAGTCCATAATTTGCCTTCCAGGAACAACCATGTTCTGCTGGGGGGAAATGATGTAGGGAAGAATGGATGAAATCCCCAGAGTTAAGACTTTAGATATGATCTTATAGAAATATTTACATAGAATAATATGTCTAAAGACATCAACATAATTATCCCAAGGTTTCTTAGGTATCAAAACCAATAAAGTAGCATTAAGTTATTGAAGAAGAGCTTTGGACCCAAAGAATTATTTCACCACAACATAAACCTCTTTCCCAACAATATCCCAATAATGTTGGAAGAAAAAAAATGGGAAAGTCATCAAGGCCGGGAGATTTCTCTCCTTCAAAAGAGAAAACAACACTGTTAATTTCCTTGTCAGTCAGGATAGCTTTCAATCTCAAGTTAGAATTCTTGTCAATTAGAGACAAAATAGTAGACAATAATTTATTCTGGTTTGGGAGGCACAGGTTAGGGTCCATGGACAAGAAGTGGGAAAAGTAATTCAACATTTCATTTCTGATGTCTTCCTCCTTGACATACTTATTACCATTAGAGTGTAAATAGGATATCCTATTGGCAGCCTTATGCTTCAAAGTAGTCATATGAAAAAAAACCCGTGTTTTGTCCCTAGCTTTAAGCTAGAGAGCTCTAGATCTCTGTCTCCAAAAAGTTTCTTCCTTAGAGATGATGTTATGAAGATCTGCCAAGGATATATGTTAACATAATATATATGTTAACTACTTATATATGTTACTGAGATATCTATCAAGGATTTATTTAATGATAAGATAATATTTGATTGAATTACTTTCATAAAATTAACATATAAAAGATACATAAAGTTACAAGAGGAAGTGGAGAAGGATTAAAAAATGGAAGCAACGCTTTAAACAAACAAAAATATTATTGTCTCACAAATACTCTTTGCATTTTGTGTAGTTATTTTATTTGGATTGAATACGTTATTTTTTGTCTATGTTAATTCAACTATTTAATTACAACAATACAATGAGCTCCTTCAAACAACCATATGCATTTTTATTGGTCCTTTCATTCAATTGGAAACTATTTACATGGTACAGACAATAACAAGATCCCTTAATTGTGACATGGTGTTTTAAGTGTGTCCACTTTGTCTTTGGATAGATCGAAATAAAAAGTCATGAGGAGGTTTTGTAATTAAAAACTTATAATATATTGAATCAAATATTCTAATATCTCATAAGAGTTAAAACAATGCCTAATAGGAAAATCATGTGGGTGCACATTGGTAATTCAATGCATATTTTTTATGGTTCTAATTATTTGATGAGCCAAGCCTACATGATGATAATTTAGGTTGGTTGGAAACTCACGAGTTCTTTAGTTTAAAAGTACTTCAAAATTTGTCTAAATTATCTAAATTTTCCTTTATTCTTAAGGTTAGAAGATATGACGATTAATATTAAATTTGAAAACCTAGATACATAAATGTTATTTTTTAACTCAAGTTTATCATTTGTGTGATGCCTAATGAAAAATAAGGGATATAATATAACCTTAAAATTTATATAAGGACACTAGTGAACCAAAAAAATATAACATGCTAGAAGGACACATCAAGAGGAGCACACCACATAAGAGGTTACTATCACAACTACCAAAGTGTCTCAAAAATAATGTTACTGTCTAGGAATATGTAGGTACCTAGAATATAAAATTAATCCTATACTTGCACTATTTTCCATACCATAGATAGAATAAATGATCATTTATATGCCTAGGGAAAATACTCAAGACTCATATAATAATATTATAACACTATAAAACTCCTAATTGATAAAAAAATTAAGACACCAAGAGGGTCAGTCCGCACCTAGTCATCTACATATAAAAAGAAGGGAGACACTCTCCATGACATAAAAGGCTAAAAAAAAATATTATAAAATGAGTCTAAGTGCATGGTAGACAAAAGGATATGCTCCCAACACACCCTAAATGTTCATGAATTAAGATGAGAAACAAATTACACTACTTCATGGTAGATTCCAAGACACATCCCAATAGTCAAGAGATTAACAACACAAGAATATAATGCAAAAATTCCAAATTTCTCTAGAGAACTAAGTTTATTTCAACAAAAAATTCAAATATACTCCAAGATCATTTGACCATCATAAATAGGATGATAAATTGCATAACAAATAGCAAAAATTTTGATGCCAAAACTTAGATACCATACAAATAAAGATAGATATGCAACAACTTAAGTGGTGGGTTTAAATTCCATCTAAAGGAGGTTCCTCTCTCTCTCTCTCTCTCTCTCTCTCTCTCTCTCTCTCTCTCTCTCTCTCTCTCTCTCTCTCTATCTCTCTCCACACACACACACACAAGTTGAATTCCTAAATGGGGGCTTGACCAAGGAAAGCCCCCCTCCCATGAAAAAAATTACCATCTATTTAGTGTGCAGGTATAGAATTGGATTCATAGATACAGTGTAAGATCAAAGGACCCTTTTCATAGCACTTTCTTTTTATGTATATTTTATTGTGAGTTATTACACTATTAGGTATAGGTCAAGGCTAACTTGTACTCCCCTATTGTAGTGCATATTTTAGTACAATATCTAGATGTATATTTTATTGAGTTCTAACACTATTAGTTACAAATTGAGGCCAAGCTATACCCAAGTCAACCTATACCAAGGAAGCTGACCTATTCTTGAGACCTCTAAATTTTCACAGTCTAGAGTCTCCAGCTTCCTGATTCTAGATCTATCTCCGATCCAATTTTTAACATAGTTGAAAGTCTATTTGTAGATCTAAACTTTCCTCCTCTAGTCTTAAAGGTGAGTACATTACCATATTTTTTATTTCATAGAACTTACTTTCATAGATTAGATTCCTCTCCTGCATATCATTTACGACACCTCATCTTAGGGAAAGGAAGATCAATCCAAGAGCGTACATTCTGAAGAATATTAATTGGCACCTTACCTTGGGCTAATTAGGTTTCCTTTATTTCAAGGTCATGGATCTTCCTAAATATAACATATTCTTTAGTGAGTATCTATCCTAGCATTACTCAACATTTTGTATGTTACACTTCTAAATGCTTCCTAGTCCACTGATCCTAATACCTTGAGCTAGAATAAAACCATGATTGACCTTTGGAGAAAACGTGTAGAGCCCAAAAGGACTGCTTCATGCGGAGACTCCTCCTACATAGATTTATTGTAAAGAAACCTTCTGGGGAGTTCAATTTTTATACATTTTGTGAATGTTTTGATTAATAGCCAAAAATAACTTTTGAAGGGACCCAAATCCTTGCATAAAGATAAACCTTAAGATAGAACATTAAGAGTTACCAAAACAAAACTCGCGAGCTAGAACAAAAGGTGAAAAACCCCCAAAAATGCACAAAAGAAGCCAGCCAAAGAAAAGATCAATACCCTAGAGAAAAAAATACCCAAATCATTGCACAAGATAAACCATTAGAAATTCACAGCATAAGGAGGAATAAATATCCTTTTATCCCCTTCATATGGGACTATAGAGTCATGTCAAAAGAGGGTGAGGAATTCTTAGAATTTTTTAATTTAACTGTGGTCCAACCTTATTCAACACTAGCAGCCATATCCTATGATAAAAATGAATCCAAAGCTGAAGATCCAGGAACCAACACTAGAGAAGAATCTTCCAGTGAAATAGCGAGTGTAGGGCTGACATTAGACCCAGCCAAAGGGATAACAAGATGTAGGACTGTAGAATCAGGAAAAGCAATATTCAAAACACCATCGGGGCCAGCAGAACCAACACCCTTATAACCACCATCAGAAAGCCTAGGCTCAACCATCAGAGAAAGAATAAGACCAGATCTAGCAGAAGGGACAAGAAAATATCCAGTGAAAAGAAGACAACCAATAGCCCCAACTGGCCCAACATGAGCATCAAACTCCTCAAAAATAGACACATGATTTTCAATATCAGGAACAACCTCCATCCCAGAATGAGATAAAAATTTTTGGATAGTGTAATGTTGGGTATAGGAACCCTTCCACCAAGAAGGATAATCTTGGTGTCAAAGCCACATTTGGATGAACTATGACCAGTCTTAAAATATTTTTTATACTTGAAGGTAATACCCTTATAGTCAAGCTTTTGGATCTAAGATTCCAAGGATTATTCAATTTTGATATCATCTAGGAGGCCCATCAAGGTATCAAGATCTACCAAGATGTGAGAAAAAGTGGAATGATATATATTGTAAGAATAATTGTCAATTACCCATTAATGGGAATAGAAGGGTGCATCCTTCGGATGAAGGAAACTCTAGAAAAAGTGGCAACTTCCCTCTCCTGGGTGGGTCAAAATAAACTTTGATGGGGCCTCATAGGGTAATCCAGGAATCTATGGAATTAGGTATGTGGCCTACAATGAAAAGGGAGATATTTTGGCTTTAGGCGCCAAGAGACTATGAGATGGGACTAATAACGAGGCCGAATGCTTGGTGGCAGTGGAGATTGTACTTATGGAAAGAAGATTACAGATTAGAAGGATCCACCTAGAAGGATATTCACTTCTAGTAAAAAATGGGATTGCAAGAGGGCATATGGATACTTGGTATCTAAATAGACATATTAGGTAGATTAGAAACTTTGTTAGAGAGTTTGATGATTTCAAAGTTTCGCAAGTACCCAGAGTGACCAATGAATTGGCAGACAAAATGTCAAACATTAGGGCCAACGGCTCTCTCAAAAATAAAATTGAATTATTTGAGGATTTTGGATGAGGCATAAAGACCACTTTAGACCCTTGGTGGCAGGTGATGAACATGCAAGCATAGGGTGAGGTGGTAGGACACCACCCAAGTGGCAGCTTCACACATTTCAAGTACCGAAATGATGTCAAGTAGGATGAGTGTTTTAAAATTAATGTGTATCTCACAACTCAAGATCTCTCATCAAAGGAAGGTTGACACAGTACAAGGCTATTTCTGTGAAAAGATAGAAGGATGGAGGCTTGATGGCAGCATCCTCATGATCTAGAGGCTTTGACCCCATGTTTTAAAAACCACCCATCCCAAAGGAAATACACAATTTGAGCAGCGACAAATTTCTCTGGTTACAATGGAAGCTAATTCTTCCTTTTCCACAAATGGCTAAATCCCCTCTATTGAAGGCCCCATCAACATGAATCGACTGAGCCACATTTTCACCAAAGATGGGGATGACTTCTGGTCTTCTATAAGGGAGTTATTTGGGGAGAATTTTTCTGCAGGCTAGGTGGAGGCTGAGAAAAAACCTGGATATCTCATCCCTATTTCTAGGCATTTCACTCCTCGTGGCTGAGTTGAAAGAGGAGGTGTGTTGGGTGGTTAGGCAGTGTCTGGAAATTAAATGGGATAAAGGGGTGGAGGAGATCATTAATCAAGCAAAGTTTTGGTTGGGATTGAAGATGGATGACACTCCCTTCTGTATGGTCGGTCATGGAAGCAAAGGACTACAGCCTCTAGTTCTATGGTCGATGGCTTGGCCCAAAGACATACACCTTGCTCAGGCCTTGTGCGGATGGAAAGACCTACTGGTTGCCTTGGAGAAAAGGAAGCTGGAATTGGAGGAGATATTGGTGGAAGGGCTTGCGAGTGGCTGAAAGAAGAAAAAGACCCCAATCAAGTCTGTTGCACATGTTGGTGAGGATGGGTGCCCACAAACCCGTTGCCAGTTGCCAACAACCAAGAAAATGGAAAGGGCCAATACTGCTTGTGCGATGTGAGTTGATCAGAGTGTTGCAAGGTGTGGGAGAGCTGAGGCAAGGAGTAATGTCAGAACTCTGGTGACTGAAGGTGGCACATTTTTCAACTTCACTAAAGAATAGGCTACCAAGTGGTACAACTAGTAGGGCCACTATCTCTTTTTCATGTTTTCTAAATTGATAGAAATGTTTCTTGGTTGTTTGGGGTTTTTTGTCTTCTACTTCATAGTTGATCCTAGTCATGGAAGAATAATGTAATTTTGGTTGTCTTTTTTTCTTTTTGAAACCGATAGCCAATGATGACCAATGTATTTCTCAAATGTAATCTTTCACTTATTAATACAATCAAATATTACCTATCAATAAAAAAGAGTCATTGTCAATTACGAAAAAAATTCCCTGAAACCCCACCCACTTCCTCAATGATGAAGTCATGAAAAAGATGAAGGGGCAAGATAGGGATCCTAACCCATAGAGGGATCTTACTGAAGACTTCAGGAGAAGGAATGTAATCAGGATGCCACGACTTTGCCATAAGCACAAATTCTTCAACCTCCCAGCAAAATAAGTAATCATACAAGATTGTAGCTCAATCCTCAATATTATCAAACTTTGTAATGATAAATGATTTTACCATTGAATAGATATTAATGGTTGAATAGATATTAATGGTACCTGATAATTTTAGTTCCCATCTTCAAGAAACCAAGTCATATAGTTGGGGGAGGCTAGCCTAGAATCTGCAAAAATGGTAAATCAATATGTGAGACTTAAAGATATCATTATTGTTCACTAAAACCTCATCAACAACAAAGGAAATATTGACAGAGAGACCCACAAATAGGAATTAGAGTGGTGGAAGAGTCATTATCAGTAGAAACCCTAAGTCTTTTCCTAGCTACAATCGACTTGGAAATAACATCAGCAAAAAACTCCGCTAGTCCCCTAGAGGCCAAGGATACAAGACTAGCATCTCCCAAAGAAGGTACAATAAAGAGCCAGCTACAAAAAACACCCCAGCCATAGCCACAGAACACACCTCATCCTTAGGCACAGTAGACACTCCAGTCATAGCTTTTGTAGGTACCCTAGCTGTAGCCACAACATACACCCCAATTGTAGTTGCAACAGACACCCAGCCACAGCCACAGCCGCAAAGCACGCTTGAGGAGAAGAGCGCACACAAGCCATAGTGTTTGCAACTTACATTATATATTTTGTAAATGTTTTGAATCTATTCATAATTTATTATTTAAATGTCTTTTTTTTAGAGAAATCTTGGGTCTTTTGGCCTTTGTTTGAATACCAATTTTGATATCTTGAATGTTTTAACTGGAAAAACATTTGGAAAGTGTGGGGTGCTTCTATGCCCAGAGGTGGTAATCCCTACTGCCCCCATAGGCTTCATGAGAGTTCCTAAATTTGGAATTTATTAAAACATTACCACTCAGAAGGTAGAAGATATTGGGGTCTCGCTAAGGATTTCAATCAGTCAAGAAGTGGAAGAGGAAGAAATCAATGAACTTTCTATTGTTCCATATGTAGGGAGTAATTAGGAACCTACAATATTTGTTTTTGGGGCCAAAAAAAAAGGAGAAAGTTTAGATTGAAGAAAAGTACGGAAGAGTCTATTCCAACTTTACAAATCATTGACCCCAACCATAATGTATTATCTGCATCTAAGTGGAAAAGGGGTATACCTTTAGGATCTACCTTTGTCAAAAGAGACTCTAAGCATCACAAGAAGAAACTTCGTAGTTTCTAAAACAACTTTAGAGATCTCATACATATCAATCCCCAAAGTTTCCTATGGATTTCAAGTGTTTGTCATGGAATTTTCAAGTACTTAAATCCCCATACAGGAAATATATTATAAAGAGATTTATGTTGATGAATAGAGGAATAAACTTTCCCCTTCTCTAAGAAACTAAAGTGGTTGGTTTCAACCTTGATATTAATATGGAGTGTATTTGGAAGGATGCTCAATATTACTCTACTTGTCATCATAGGGGGGGAGGGAAGTGGTTCCATACTAGTAGGCCCTAAATTTAGTAATCTGATAACAAATGGGCTTGATCCCCGTATCAAAGATTTTTTTGGGTTATATTTAACATTTATGGAGAGGAAGTGGCGATATACTCTATACATGATACAAATGATTACAACGTGAGAATTATTTTATGGAACTAGATGTTCCAGTTGGATGACATCCCATGGATTTTTGGAGGGGATTTTAATATGGTGGAAAGAGCATAGGAAAAAACAAGAGGATGTGAATTTGAGTAAAAAGGTAATGAAAATTTCTATTGGAATAGATTGATGAACAAACATGTACTATTTGATCCCCTAGTAAGAAAAAAAACTAATTACAAAGGCATTTGGTATACTTGGTCTAACTTCCAACAAGGAGATAAAAAGATTTAAAGTAGAGTGGATAGATTCTATGTTAACAAAGATACATTTGGTTTCAAAAAAGGAAACAACGATTCAAATTATACGAACCCAATGTTTCCAATTTTATGGTTAAACTAAACCTATTCTATGGTGCATCTGGGAGGAAAATTTCCCTTCCTAACTCAATTATTTTGGAATGGGATGAACACCCGCCAGTATGGTACCATAAATACTCACTAACTTGGGGAGGGCCTACTCACCAGGTTAGAGACTTGGGCATCCCCTTCTTGATGAATCCCAACTTGAAGGAGATGTGGGAGTGGATCAAGGTAAAGATTGATAATAAATTTTATAAATGGAACACTAATCACCTATCTCTTGATGGGAGACTTCAAATATGATAGAAATTTTTTTCTTCTTATACTCTATACTATGTCTCTGCCTAGTCATAAAAACAATCCCAATTCATCTATATTTAGAAGAAAATAAGAGGATTCCTTTTTTCATATGGGAGAGATACTAAGAGAAGACATGTTGTGAACTAGAAGTGGTGCACAATGAGTAAGGATGTAGGTGGTTTAGGGTTGAAGGATTTTAGAACTCAAGAGATTACCCCTGGTATCAAATGGATAGCCAAGGCTACCAATGGTGAGGAGCCCTATAAAATCTTGGTAAAAAATCATATCGAAAGGGATGTTTTTGTTAAAGTTTCTTCATGGAAGAATATTCAAATTAGTGATAAATTATCTGGAAACTTCGCATTCAAAGTAGTAGGGTCTAATATATTCAGGGCTATCTAGAAAGGTTAGGAGATAGATAGACACTGTTACAAATAATATTCTTATTGATGAGAATAGTTTGATTTATGGAGAGAAATTAGTTTGGTATAGTCTCAGACATGGAGATAAACCTTTGACACTTCTACACGGTTCTTATGCTCAGAAATGGGAAGCTAAAGGTATTAGGTTCTTTGAAGATGTCATTTTATAGTCAGAAAATGGAAGCACTTCCATTGTAGACATGTTTAGCCTTCTAAGTAAGTGGTTTTGGGTCATGAAAAGTGCCTTGAATGGGTTCTTGATCTTGACATGGCTTCCCTAGTGTTCTGTCCCTTTTTCCACTCTTGTTTAGCCTGATTTCTACATTCTAAACTGCAGACTGGTGATTTTGTGCTTTAGGGTCAAAGTCAACCTTTTAGGTCTATGTCGACCTTGACCCTAACCTAGGTCAGGGTCAACCTCAACCCTGACCTAGGTCAAGGTTGACCTCAACCTTGACCCAGGGTTCAGATCCCGGGGTCTCACAGTTTTTTGAGGTCGGCCTTTGCAAAAAGTATTTCCTGCTTTCGAGTTGGCTGTTTCAGGTTCTGAAGCGTTGATTCCTAAATTATATTTACTATAGGTCCTCTCCTAGGGTTAAAGGATTTAATGGGAATTTAATCCTCCTATGTAGGCCTCCTTAGAAGATTGTGCCCTAATTTCATATAAAAGGGAGCCTTCTCCTCTCATTTTCTCTAAGCATTATGAACGATAACCATCATCAAGAAAACTATCTTCAAGGGTGATTCAAGCAAGCTAAGAAGAAAGATTTCAAAGCAAGCATTCATCCATTCAAGTATCCATTTTCATGAAGGAGATCCATTGGAGGCCATTGAAGGATTCAAGCTACATAGTGCCCTTTTGGTGATCTCTCCATCCACCTTCTTCCAAGCCTATTCCAAATTCAAGAACTCATTCAAGACTTGGTGTTGGAGATCTACAAGCAAGAGATTGAATAAATCCTACCTTTCTACATTCCACATTTTGAATCATACTTTTCGATCCAAGGATTCAAATCCGCCACAAGGACTTTTACAAAGCAAGGTAAATTTATGCATTTACTTTGTCTATTTCTGCAATTTCAATTACATATATTTGAGGTTAATTCCAAAATTGGGGTTTGACCAAGGAAAACCCCTCCCCCACAACAAAAAATCCCCTTTTTTCTTGTAGGAACAGGTACAAAACAACAGATTTGAGACCAGATCTAGATACCCTTTCGGCTTTCTTTCGGACGGCGTGAACAAATTTTCTGTCAAACCTGTGTAGGTCAGGGTCGACATTATTGGGTTAGGGTTGAAATTTGTGGGTCAAGGTCAGCCTTTTTCATAAGATGACATCAGAACGCAAAAAAGATTTATGGGTTTTGTTCATCTCTGCATTCTGGTTTGGGATCAACTGTCAGTTTTTCTAGAAACAGCCTACAGACCTCAAAAAACAACATTATTTGATCTGCAATATTTCAAGGTTAGTGCATTTCTCCTATTTCTTCAATTACTATCACATATCATTTATATACATATAATTAACATAATTTAAGGAATCTCTCTTGTTATTCTCCTTTCTAAATAGTTGATTCATTTGTGTATTAGCCCTTCCTTGGGGTTGATCAACTTGGATCTCCCATTTGTGCATTTGGGAATAAAAGAGAAACATCTTATCTTCTCCCTAATCACAATTACAATACACAATC
>MU225789.1:1603067-1656252 GCA_018584345.1 Thuja plicata
AATTTGAATGTTAAACCTTTAGCTCAAGAGGCTCAAGAGTTAGGATTCACACCTATTGTCACTAGTATAGGACCTTCTTTTGTTCCTCTACCTAGTATTCCTACTTACACTCCTCCTTTGATAACAAATTCTCTCCCAAGTGTACCTATTCCTGTGAGTGTTACACCAGTATCTTTACCTACCTCACAACCTTCATATCATAGTGTGCCTTTTACTTATACTAATCCTCTTCCAACTATGGTTCCTAATGTTCCACCGGTTGTGTCTTCTATTCCTCCTAATTCTTACATTTTTCCTAGTGTTCCTAATATTGCTATGCCACCTGTTTCCTCTAATGATTCTACAATTATTAGTTTGGCTCAAACTGTTGCATCATTACAACAACAACTTGCATCTTTAACTCAATCTAAATTTAGCATTCCTACATGTGATATGGGTAGTCCTTTATCCCTAGACATCATTCATGATACTGTCCCTCAGCAAGCCGATATGCCTTGTCTTGAGAATTATAATGGTAAAGGTGATCCTGTTACTCATGTTAAAACATTTCAAATCCTTTGTAGTGATTATGCTCATGACCATAGGATTTTAGCTAAATTTTTTGCTAGAACCTTTCGAGATAAGGCTTTACAATGGTATTGTTCCTTACCTCCCTATTCCATCGATTCTTTTCCTAAACTTGCTAATTCCTTCATTCAACAATTTCAAAATAATATTGGACCACAAGTGTCCTTATCTAATTTAATGCATTGTAAACAAAACACTAAGGAAAAATTAACTGATTTTATTGGTAGCTTTAAGCATTTGTATGCTCAGATTTCTTATCCTGTGCCTGATATTGATATTCAACATATGTTTATTTCAAATTTACAAAAAGATATTAGGGATAAAATTATGCTTATTGAGTTTACCTCCTTTCAACAATTGTGTGTAGCACTTCACCATTATCAATTACAAGTGAGTCAATTTTAGAGCAACACTCCAATGGCTCCTATTCTAGTTGATAAAGGTGACAATGCTCCTAATCCTAATAAGTTTCAGAAACCTAACAACTATGTCAAGATTAATAAATAGATGAATGTGGTTGCTGATAAGGTTGCAACTACATCTAATAGTGCTCCTACATCCACTGCTTTCCCCATGAATCATACGTTTACTCCTCTCTCTAAAACTTTGCATTCTATAATGAGTAGGTTGTTCAGTACTAGTATGATTACTTTGCCTCCTATTCGACCTCTTCTTCCTACCACAATAGCTTCCAAATCCTTTGATTCTAAAGCTTTTTTCCAATACCATCACCAGAATGGTCATGACACTGAAAAAATGTTACTCTCTAAAGCATAAGATTCAAGACTTAATTGATTCTAAAGCTTTGTCTGTTGATAATTTTGATGGGAATAAATTAGTTTCTCCTCCTAATCAAAACCTTCAAATATATACCAATCCTTTACCTACACATGATACTAATACTATAGCTCAACCATCTTTGGGAGACATTGTTTTTGATTCAAAGATGGATGATCTTAATAACATTGTTAATCATGTGGAGAGTGTTGCGCCATCTCAACTTACTATTCAAGATCCTTCACCTCCACTTCAACTTCCAGTTCCACCTAAAACTCAAAAACAAACTAAGGATAAGCGACCTAGGGAAATTTTAATTACCTTTGATGATACTAAAATGATTAAGGCTCCCGATGGTCCCCCTTATATTTATGCTAGGATTGCTAAGATACCTACTTGTGGTTGTCTAGTTGATCCCACATCTGTAATAAATGTCATTACTGAGGAAAATATTTTTATGAAAGGCTTACAACGTGATTTTTATGACTCATCTGATGCATGGATCCAAACTTGTAATGGCTTTCTTTATACTGCACTTGGTTCTATTAACTTACCGGTCAAACTTTATGGTAAGGTTATAGATACTACCTTCATTATTATTCCTAGTTCTGATCAATTTCAAATCAAATTTGGTTTACCTTGGATAACTACTATGCATGCCATTGCTTCTCCCATTCATAAATGTCTTAAGTTCATTCATAATGGAGATGTCAAAACAATTAATCATAGTTTGTTTCAACCTTCTAGGCCTAGAGATTGTACTACTCTTGATTTTCTTTGGCCTTCATTACCTAACTCATGTCCTTCTCGCCCTGCTCATCATTTTTGCTCCTATCAAGCTTACAAACATCACAAAATTGTTGAGTTAAGTATGCCTTGGATTGATTCCAACTGTGGTCTTTTGCCTACTCCTGTAATACCTCCCTTATCTATTGTTGCTAATAAAATGGATCAAAATTCTACTCTTCCATCACAACCTATTGAGAATCCTCCTATAGAACTTGTGAAGGAACCTGTTGTCATTCCTCCTAGTTCTCAACATGTGCCAAATAAAGTTAAACGTAACAAATCCGCTAATGAACATCATAAGAAGCATAGAGCTAATGCTAGAGCCCATGCTTCTATGATTCGAAACTCATTACCTACCTTCAATCAACCTATGCCCGAAGTGTTGGATGTTAATATTCATGATGATAAGATGAATGATTATGATGACCCTATTCGCATCCTGGATCCTATTTCAATCAACCTTTATGAGGAGGACACTCTCAATGATCCTATTGATCTTAGTGATGAATATGAGACCATTGATCTTGATAATGATTTAACTCATATACTTTCAACTCAATTAATAATTAAACCTAATAATGAGCATTGTGATTCTCAAGAGGATCCTTGTTTTGAATTGGCTATCATTCCTACTATATTGGATATAGTCCCTCTTGCGAGTTTCCCACCTACCCTAAATAACATAAACCAAGATGGGGAAGGTTGACAACATGCTTGATTAGCTCATCCTTTATGGTAGCCCTTTTTGTGTTTGTATGTTGTAATGTGCTTCCCCCATAATATGTGTTTCTAAATATTTGTTAGATTCTTTTATACGACCCTTGTTACTTTGTTGGTGCAAGGTGATAATAGAATCACAACTCTTGTTCAATTCTTCTATATGTATCTACATTCTTCTATATGTTGTTTCATGTTATGTTGTACTTGTGCTATTGTTTGTAACTATTTTTCTTGTACAATCTTCTTGGATCTACGACATGGTAGCACTAATTGTTTTTGGTCTCCATGTTGTGGTCTGAAAAGATTTCTCTTCGTAATACTTAAGTTTCTTTCCTCCTTTGTGATTGTAGCTCTACTTTCTTTGGGGAATGATGTCAATTCATTTGTAATAATATTATATTTCTATGTACATGTTATCTTATGATCATACTGACCCCACATTAGGTAGATCCCTCTTGTGTTCTTATGTATGTTTATGTTTTATTTCCCTTGATTTGTCTTCCTTTGGGGACATCTTGCAGTGGAAATGTAATCCGTAGAGTTGTTGATGGTTCTGTTAAAACCATTGCTCCTGTTAAAGTGTTAGCAATGACTTTAACATGGGGGCATACACTCTACTCACTTTTTGCACACACGCATGTTCAAAATAGTTTTCAATACTTAAAAATTTTCCCGTTATGGATTAAAATAAACTAATCCTTAAAGCATGGTCATTTTTACTTTTTAGGATCTCTTGATCCCTCCAGTTTAAATTTACACGGATCTCTTGATCCTGCCAGTTTCCAATTTACAATAATTTGATCCCTTTAAGAATGGATCTTCCTGATGGGTTGACTAGTGACTAGCCACATTCACTAGGCAGTTCAACTCCATCTTTCCAGTTACACCTTTTGTGTGGTTCACAATGAGACATAAGTTCTCATTGGGAGAGATAATCACACCTTTCTCTCTCTCTCCTTAACTAAGTAATGTCTCTCTTATCATGATCTTAGGGTTGATAAAGACTTAAGTCCCTTGGGGACTTGAGGGTTTCTTTATCCCTTTTGGGTCTAATGAGATTATCATTTCTGTATATTCTCCTTTACCAATAGTTTATGTTGAGCTCATACTCTTGCTAAAGTGGGGGCTAAATGTATAGTCAAAAAATGGAAGCACTTCCATTGTAGACATGTTTAGCCTTCTGAGTAAGTGGTTTGTGGTCATGACAAGTGCCTTGAATGGGTTCCTGATCTTGACATGGCTTCCCCCCTGTTCTGTCTCTCTTTCAACTCCTGTTTAGCCTGATTTTTGAATTCTAAACTGCAAACTAGTGATTCCGGGCTTCAGGGTCAGGGTCGACCTTTTAGGTCTATGTTGACCTCAACCCTGATGTAGGTCAGGGTTTACCTCAACCTTGACCTAGGTTAGGGTTGACCTCAACCCTGACCTAGGTCAAGGTCGACCTCAACCTTGACCTAGGGTTCAGATCCTGGGGTCTCACAGTTTTTGGAGGTCGACCTTTGCAAAAAGTATTTCCCGCTTCCGGGTCAGCTGTTTTAGGTTCTGAAGTGTTGATTCCTAAATTATATTTAATATAGGTCCTCTCCTAGGGGTAAAATATTTAATGGGAATTTAATCCTCCTATGTAGGCCTCCTTAGAAGATTGTGCCCTAATTTCATATAAAAGGGAGCCTTCTCCTCTCATTTTCTCTAAGCATTACGAACGATAACCATCATCAAGCAAACTATCTTCAAGGGTGATTCAATCAAGATAAGGAGAAAGATTTCAAAGCAAGAATTCATCCATTCAATTATCCATTTTCATGAAGGAGATCCATTGGAGGCCATTGAAGGATTCAAGCTACATAGTGCCATTTTGGTGATCTCTCCATCCACCTTCTTCCAAGCCTATTCCAAATTCAAGAACTCATTCAAGACTTGGTGTTGGAGATCTACAAGAAAGAGATTGAATACATCCTACCTTTCTACATTCCACATTTTGAAGCATAATTGTGGATCCAAGGATTCAAATCCGCCACAAGGACTTTTACAAAGCAAGGTGAATTTATGTATTTACTTTGTCTATTTTTGCAATTTCAATTACATATATTTGAGGTTAATTCTAAAACTGGGGTTTGACCAAGGAAAAACCCTCCCCCACAACAAACAATCCCCTTTTTTCTTGTAGGTACAGGTACAGAACAGCAGATTTGAGACCAGATCTGGGTACCCTTTTCAGTTTTCTTTCAGATGGCGCAAACAGATTTTCTATCAGACCTGTGTAGGTCAGGATCGACATTATTGGGTCAGGGTTGACATTTGTGGGTCAATTTTGACCTTTTTCATAAGACAACATCAGAATGGAAACATATTTCTAGGTTTTGTTCATCTCTGCGTTCTGATTCAGGATCAACTATCAATTTTTCCAGAAATAGTCTCAGACCTCTGAAAACAACATTCTTTGATCTGCAATATTTCAAGGTTAGTGCATTTCTCCTATTTCTTCAATTACTGTCATATATCATTTCTATACATATAATTAATAGAATTTAAGGTATCTCTCTTAGTATTCTCCTTTCCAAATAGTTGATTCATTTGTGCATTATCCCTTCCTTGGGGTTGATCAACTTGGATCTCCCATTTGTGCATTTGCGATTAAAAGAGAAACATCTCTTCTTCTCCCTAATCACAATTACAATACACAATCAATATAATTCAATTAAATATAAAGTAAGGTTAAGGAAATCAACATACTCTAAGAAAATCAAACCTTCTTCTACATGATTCCCCCTTTACAGTCATATAGGATGGGAAGCTACTTAGTTGGCAAGAGTTTGGCAGAAATTTAATATTCCCCACCCTTAGTGGAGGACCTAATCCATCCTAACGGATCCCTGCAACAAACTAAAATTATCAAGGAACTGTGTGTACAATAAAGACAGTACTTGTGGCCACCTCAAATGGCCATATGGAAATACCCTTCCTAACACCAAGGCCAAATACCTATACCAACTTCTCACAGATTATGACTTGATCATTGATCTTCTAAATGCTTCATGGTCCACTAATCCTAATACCTTAAGCTAGAATAAAACCATTACTAGCCTTTGGAGAGAACCTGTGGAACCGATAGAGGCTTTTCTCATTTTGCGACTCCTCCTACATAGACTTCCTGTAAAGAAAACCTTTTGGGGATCTCAATGTTTGTAATTTTTTTAAATGTTGTGAGTCCATTCATCATATATTCTCTGGATTCATTTTTTCTAGAGAAATCCTAGGTCTTTTTGGCATTTATCTGAATAAAAAATTTATTATCCTCAATGTTTTAACTAGAAATATCTTGAGCATTAATCAAAGATGCAACTTCTTTTTGTCTTTATTATCTCTTGAAATTGTTTTTTCCATTTGAAAAGTACATAATAATGTTGTGTTTAGTGATAGAGAAAGACACCTTACTAAGTCTTTGAGGAGAATAATTTTTCATTGCATTTATATGCAAGTTTTAAATGTCATGAAAATGGATGAATCTAAGTTCCTAGACTTTATACATGGAAGATCTATGAGGATGTGTAGGCGGGAATTATCCAATTGGTACACCTAGACCAGATCAACAACAAATAGGACTTCATTTGTAGATTCATTGAATAATTTTGTTGCGGATTTGAATGAGAAAAGAAAAAAGGAGAAAAATTACAAGGAAATTATGATTGTTGCAGTCACACTAGAAATGATCCCTCCATCTGCCATGCCATCACCACACACCAACTATGAATATGAACACCCATATAGAGACTATTTATAGGAGAAGAAAATTATGAAGTGGATGGATGGTATATTAGGATAGATAGTATGGGTTAATAGAGATCTTAATTATATATGACATGTATATCAAATCTTTTATTGTATATCCAAATAGTTATATGATGTATAGATCCTATACAGGTTTTAGCATTTGATACTGTTTGCACTTAGTAGTTAAAGGTATTCTAAGTTTTATCTTGCACTTGATCAGACATATTTGTAGGTGTAAATTTGAGTCAGACAAACAAAATAGAACATTAATATGAGTTATTCAAATCAAAATATGATAAAGAAATGACAAAAGTATGAAATGAACAATCAAAAGCATCTCATTTCTCTCTAATTCCTAACGATCTATTAAATTTTTCACTCAACTGCAATAAATTCTCATAAATGGCAAATTATGAGATGAGAATTGACACACATTTGAATGATTTAAGATCTTATGGATACAAATTAAGCAAATGATGCAAGAACAATGCAAACTAATCTAAATGATCAATTACATTAAGCATGATGCAATAAAATTTAACATCAAGATGATGGTAATTCCTAATTCTCAATGCACAAATGAATATAAATTTCTTAAACTAGCATTATGCCTTTGCTAAATATGATTGTGGATCATTTTACTCTAATTATGAATCCTATTTATAGGATTTCCCAAGGCCTTGGGGGTGAGTTATGTCCAATTATGGTTAAGTCGAGTGGTCGAGGGATTTGATTTGATTTGATTTTGTCTCCCATTGGTTAATTTTATTTTTCCATGTAGTGGTTGGTGAAAGCTTTTAGGAGGGAACTAATTCAAAGGAATTAATTAAATTACCCATGTGTGTTGAGTGAATATGTTGGATTTAATTAATTAAAGATGACTATAAAATCAATATTAAATTTAATAACATAGTTAGATAATTTTTTATTTAATTAATCCAATGGCTTGAATTTAATTAATATTTGTTGTTTACAAGTTTCAGGTGTATACATTTTTCCCCTGATTGAATTAAAGTGTGTAGTGCGTTGATTCAAAGGATAATATATTTTGTTGTTGATTTGATGTTTGGATGTTGTAATGCCAACCTAGTTGATTTGATTGATTTAATGTTTCCCTATTGATGTGATAATGATGATGATGTTGATATGATGTCCCTAATTTGAATTTTTTGAGCATTTTACATTTAATGCCTAAATCTTTTTCAAAACTACCTTGATTATAGAAAACTTTTGTTCTTGTGATGGTATGCCCCTCAAGAAATAAATCAAAATGTTGGTATGATTTTCAGGATTTTATAATTTTTTGCAAAGTTTTTAAATTTTGACAATATTGGTCATTTTGATAATTTCCTGATTAAAAAATATGTGAAACATGCCCTGATAGAAAAAGTGGGATGAATATGGTACAAGGTGCGTAAAATACCCATTAGGTCAAAAGTGGATTATATAGGAATAAAAAGTTAGTTTCTCTTTTTATTTTCACTTTGTTCACATTGTGGAGAGAGAGAACCTAGAGACCATGGTGATTTCTATCCATGAGCATCATTTTGATCTTATCTAACGATATCAAAGGCCTAAACATTATGGACCACTGGTGAGTACCCCTATCTCAATCTTCATATTATTTATTTGCCTTGATTTATGTGCTTGTTTGAGTGAAAATCCCACTATCTGTCTCTGTTTTTTGGATATGATTAATAAAATTTTGCATATGATGAATACTTTTTAACATATGATTACTATTTTGTGCATATGGGTATTTTGTTTTTGCATACAATTGCTAAATTTAAGCATATGATAGTGATGAATCTAGGGCCAAGATATTTTTGTGCATATACATCATAAATTTTCACATATAATAACACTACACTTATAGGGTAAATTATTTCACATATAGGAAATAAAATTGTGCTTATAGGAAAAAATTGCATACACAAAACTTTATTTCACATTTGATCTGTAATAATTTGTATATGACAATTGTTCACATATATGTTGCAAAATTTCACATTAAAACTAGAAACTTGGTGATGTTAGTCATTTTTTCTCGATGTGATTTCCAATGTTTGATGATAGGTAAGATGATTAAACCTCACGATATAGAGTTGATGATTATATGTGCTTGCCAATATTTATAGAAATCTCATTGAGTGGATAGGATGTCTGATAGTTGATTTTTCTTTAATAGATATTCGATGGATGTTAACCTGACATTGTTTGTTTGATAGGTTGATTTACCTGTTCTAATGATGCAGGCTTAGTACCCCAAGACATTTAGCTTGAGATATATCTTATAATATGCCAAGCATGCAATTATAGATACTTGTGGTTTATCCGCTTTACTCAATATGCCTCAGTATCGGGTAAATAAGGGGTTATTGACAACCTTAGCGGAGCGATGGCATAACGACCACTAATTATTTTACCTTGTGATTGGAGAGATGAATATGATGCTAGAGGATGTATTTGTATCTTTAGGATACCGACGATTAGGGATGTTGTATATTATGATGGTGATTAGACATGTTTCGATCCAGTATCTCTTCTTGAAGGAAAAGGTGTTAGACTGTAAGGTAGAACATGTGTATGCACCCATGAAAAAACATATTGTAGATATCTTTACAAAATATTTGTGCAAAGATACTTTTGCATATCTCCAAGAGAGGTTTGGGGTATTACCCCTTCCTAGTGAAAACTAAGTACCTTTGGCACTGCATTAATCCAAGGAGCTTATTGCATATCCTTGGTCTAGGCTAATGTATGGGGCTTCCCCTCAGGGAGACAATGTGTGTTATTTCCCACGTTTGTCTTTTATGTAAAAAGGAGACGAGAATGAGAATGAATGTGCTATATTTATGAGAATGTGTTTTTCATTGATAGATGTTTCCATAAATGACAAAGGGGGAGTTTGTTGAAGAGATGATGGTATTGTACAGTTGTTACTATTGTTGTTGCAGAGTTGTTGATGTTGCAGAGTTGAAATTATTTATGTTTCAGTATGGTTTTCATTAATGGCATCATACTATTTTTGTGGTTATTTTTTTATATTATTGATGTGAGTTTCTGGATCTATTGGTCTAGAAGTTGGTGCTCTGAAAAATGTGTTCTGGGGAAGTTTTCATTGATGTTTGCATTTGACTAGTTTGAAATTCTCTATTGTTTCAGATATGATACTATTTGGTTATTTATATATTATTTCTTCTTGGGCTTTGACATTTGTACCATATGGATAACGCGTGGTTTTGTAGAGCTAGTATGTGTGGTGTGGTCCAATTTTTATTCCTCTCCCTTCGAAGAATGTTTAGTCTCAACCTTTTTTGAATTATGTTTTGTGGGCCAACCTAATGATTTCATGTTATAAAGATCAATATAAATAAAAGAATGAGTGTGATCGATTTCTAAGGAAGTGATTGGAAAGAATATTTGTCAATGTATTGTGTAAATTTGGGTTGTAGGAAGAGTGTGCGTGTGGTGTTGTTGTTAGACATTAGAGGCAGTGAGCCAAATGTTTCTTCTAGTAGTTGTACTCTAGTGGTAGATATATTTTCTTTCTCTTCTTTCTCAAACCAATGAGCCCATTTGGGTAGTGAGCCCACCCAGTGTGAACATTCTAATAGTGAGCCCCCATTGTAAAAATCAACTTAATAGGTGTCACCTTAACGAGTGCTATTATTCATAGTAATTAGCCTCTTCATGACTTTTCCCATCTTGAGTTTTGTACCTAAAATTCTTGTGTTCATTGTGTATGGTTCATATACATATGTTCTTTTATGCTTTTGGTGAAAGGTTAAAGAATAAATTCACTCGATGCAAATTTATGAAATTGATAAAAAAAATTAATCTGCAACTAATTCACCCCCTCCCTATCAATTCTCTGTAACATTCTACAAAACATTATATTAAGGTTTGGTGACTTATGTTAAGGTTTCATTTAATATATTTTATGGCCTATAATAATGTAATTTAAAATAAAAAACACTGTGAATGGACACAACCCCTTGCAATGTGTCGACTGAGTATAGAAGCTTTTCCATCCATTTTAATATCTCTTATGATGTAACTAGTAAAAATAATTAGTATATCCTAGCCTACTTTGATACCATGTTAGAAACTAGGACTGTAGGATACTAATCATTATAAACAAGATATAAATAAATAAGATGGGAATCTTCAAATACTACATTGAGTATTGCGCTCTTTCAATTGGTGTCAAAGCACCAAGATTTATTTTGTGCCTATGTCAAAGAAATGATTGCCTTGAAACCCATCTCTATGCTAACCAATCAATTCATACACAGTGAAGGCATTTTCTTTTTCTTTTTTTCATGGTCCTCATGATGCTTTATCCCTTATCATTACAATTTTGGCGTCTAAATTTGCAACCAATTTGAAAGTAATATGAAGAATGGCATGTTTGAGGTATGTTGAGAGATATTCATTTTGAAATCATGTGAAAGCAATGAATTATATAGGAAAGGTGTTTTATTTTTTGATCAACGTTCAACTTGCTTTCTCATTTTGGTTATGTTGGATGGTATAAGACCTACAAAGAATAAGAAGTATGAGAGAATTGTGATCTAATAGAATTATATGATTGTTAAATATGTTGAATAAATGCAATTCAATTTATTATAATGGGCATCCTGCAATCAAGATCAAAGATCCATGTAATGAATATCTAAGCACCATGCAAGCATATTGGAGTCTTTGTTAACTCAATAGAAGAAAATATAGAAAGAAGCAATGAATATTAATTTTTCCAACCAATACAAGCAGTTATGGTTGCAACCTAAAGATGAGAAACAAAGAGGTCAAGAAAAAGTTCCAGAGAGAATTGACTTCTATTTTAATCTATTTTGGTAAATAGATTTGTCACTGCGGATGATTTCTTCACAATGAACCTATTTTCCCAAAGAGCAGTGACAACTGCGCCAACAATGGGAGAGGTTGAAATCTGATCATGATCAAATTGCAACCTTCCTCTACATTTGAGAGGGGAAGCTCCCTTGTATGATGGGGGTATTTGGTAAGAAATAGATAACACAAACCCCAATAGTAAACATACCAAAACTAGTTGAGATTCACAATGAATAACATATTACAAGGAGATTTGAGCACATAATAAGTTTCAATATGAAATAATGAAATACAGATAACAAATCCCAACATACGAGGAAACACATTATCTCATCAAAGATTGTGCTTTCATGAAAATTACATATGTCATTTGAATTAGAAACCATTGGATTCCATGAATACACAAAGACATTGCCAACTCAACATATGATAAATTAGTAATGATAACTCAAAATCTCATCTAGACATACGAACTAAATGCTTTCTTTCTTGTCCTCTTGAAAATATACAAGTTCAAAAGCTTTGAGTACAAAATGTCAAGCCAAAAGTTCCTTTAGAAATTTATCCATAGTATCCCCTCTACAAAATGTCCCCCCCTTTACATTATATAAGCCTTGTATTTATAGGCTTTCTTCGATAACCAACTTGTAACCACTTAGCATAACTACCTAACCACTTTATGTAACTTCTTAGGATGACTACCCGAGGTGGTTACTTTGAGTAACTACTTGGGATAACTACCTGGGAAAACTACTTAAGATAACTACCCAAGTGATCACTTAGAGTAACTATCCATTCACAAACAATGTTAGGATTTTCCAAGCTTTTACAACGATAAAGTCCCAAAGATAGCTTTCATTACAACAAGTGACATAAAGTCACTTTTACAAATGGATAACTTGAAATACGCCACAAAATTAAGGTTTTGTTGAGGCTCTTATTTGTCTTCATCTACTTCTTTTCTACTTGCCATCATTTCATTATTAATTTAGAGGCTCTTCATAAGAAGTGTTGTAACATATCCATAGTCCAACGCCTTTGAAAGATCTAAATTTCCATCCACATAGAATGTGAATTCGCCACCAAATGCAACAGCTTTTTAAACTAAAAGAGGGCTAAAAATTTATTGAAAGCCAAAGAGAACAATACAACAAAGAGCTCTTAGGAGTCATATCCTAAACAACAAGTTGATCCAACTTATGAGACAAATCAGGGGGAAGGAGGCTCTGGTCAACAATATTCCAGCCTTGCCCATGCTTAGAAGCCCATTTAGCTAGGCAGTCAGCAACACTATTCCACTCACGAGAGATATACATAAAAGTAACAGAGTCAAGAGACCTGTACAACTGGAGAATTTGCTTAATAACCAAAGTCAGGTACCAACAGATATCAGAAAGCTCTTGTCTATTCAGTAAATTTACAATAACTTGTGAATCATCTTCACAGATTATACTACGCCATCCATACAAACAACAATGCTCCACAGCCACTAGGTGGCGAGGGCCTCCATGAGATTGTTGGTAGGAAATCCTTTGTGAATAGAAAAAAGAATTTGGACATCCCCAAAACTACTGCGCCCAACTCCCCCAATACTAGCAGGACCAGGATTCCCCTGAGAGGAGCCATTAGTGTTGATTTTAATAACTCCAAGCAGAGGAGGAGTCCAATGCCCCTCGCGATTAACCCGCTGAAAATGATGTCCTGCTCTACTACCATAGTGGTGGGTAGCTGACAGAGGAATCCCACCATGGAGAGGAAAGGAGAGGCGAGTGCAAATATCCACATCTCTAGGATCCAAACCACCCATCCCTTCAAACTTTGTCAGAACAATCTCATGGAGGGAATGAACAATTTTCCCCCACAGGTGCAAGACTCCAAACTTCACATCTAGAAAGATTCTCCTGTTCCTTTCCAGCCATACATGCCAAAGAATGAAGGAAGGGCCAATAGCCCAAGCACCCTGCAGAAAGGAGTACTTAGAAGGAATATGCCCCAATCTATCCCAAAACTCAGACAGAGAAGAAACATGCCAGCACGGGTGGCCCCACACAAACCACCAAAAGTGCCAAATCTGCTTGACAAAGGAGCATTGAAAGAAGAGGTGTGAAACTGACTCCTCACCATCACAACAAAGCACGCAGATTGAGGGGCCATGGAAGCCACGCTTACAAAGATTATCCCAAGTGAGGCAGCGATTGTGAACCACCAACCAGAGAAAAATTTTAAACTTGGGCCAAGAAAGAGAGGTCCAGACTTGCTTCCACCAATGCACCTCAACATCACCAAACAACAACCTAGTAAGCTCAAAGTACCCTGAAGAGACAGACTACTTACCAGAAGAAGCACCTCCCCAAGCTAGAGCATCAGGTTCCTGCAAAGAGTTGCAGTCCCTAGAGGCAAGTATCTGAGAAAGCTCCATCTGATCCTGCGCTGAGCCCCCTAGCGGCCAATCAGAACAATTCTTCCATCTATATCCAACAGTGAGGCCCAGATCGTAGGCCTCCTTGTAATGAGCCACCTTATCCCAACTAGCAAGAAGGAAAGAATCACAGAGAGCTTACAGATGCAGATGAGAGATCAAAAGAGGAGGATTGTCATTTGAAGAGTCACTCCAGAACAGAGCCTCAGAGCCTCTATTACAAATCCTCGAAAAGGTGACGCTTCGCTAAGTGGGCAGCTTTCTTGAGGGTAGTACTTATTTAATTGTGTCGATAAATCCTTGAGTCGACTTGAATAAGCCAAGTCAAATCAATTGGACCAAATATAAAGCCTTCACATAGATTTGATTTGATTATTTTTACTTGATTCGTCACTTTCTTTCCCTTGTTACTACACAATAATTGAGATCCGTGCTCATGACAATTCAAGAAAGACAATCTTGTGAAGCATTCTATTAAACAATTCATCTGCCATGTATATGCTTTCACATTAGCACGCGTATCTAACAAGCTGGAAATTTTATAAACTCTTTCATAACAAATCCTTGCTGTGCATGTACTTAAAGTTTCAACAACATTTTCAACCTATGCATTTTATGCATATACTGCAATCCATCTGTTGACACCTCTTTGAGGCATACTGAAAACGGTTTAAGCCACGTTCTTTCACCAAGAAAACGCACCCATATTCTATAAATCTTGAGATGATTGCATTCGATGGGATAAGGGTCTGTACCAAACAAGCCGCGGTTGCGCCTCTGCTTCCTTATATTAAATACATGTCTAATAGAGTCTTTGTCATGCATGTCTGTCCGAGCATTTCCAGATAATGTAATGACAAATACCTCACAGCGACATGCTAATGAATGTCCATACAGTGTTTCAGAAGCTTCGCAACTTGGCATGAACATGGAGAGGATGCTGAAAGAGGTTGTTCAGTGCGGCTTAATGGCCGCCAATTGCATCTGTTTAAAAGTTTCTGAAGTCATTTCAATGAATACATCTTGTACATACTCTGCATCGGTAATTTTCTAAAGTTTGCCAACTCTCCGAAATGTCTATTGCCATGCCGAAAGGCCAATACATAACTCAAGCGGTGTTCTAATAAACTTACCAAGTTCTCTAAGATGCCGATGAATGGGTAGTGAGAACAAGTCGGTGCTTTCATCAACTTGGCTAACTCCTATTAACCGAAAAATGATAATCGGCTATTTTACCAAATTAGCCAACTTCTGAGAAATGCCGATAATTTGATTACGATAACTAACCTTTTAAACCATCGGCTTTTTAAATTGTCAGCACTTTGTGAAACCTAACCAACTTTGATTGCTAGTTGGTGTATTTGGAGGAGTTGAGTTACTTTGTAAAGTGTTTATATCCTCGTCTAATTTTGCTATCGATAAGTTGTGCTAGTTGTGTAAAACACCAATTTATATAAATTTGAAACTCCTTCATTTGTAGATTTCCTTCTCGGCATTTCTTTAATCAGCATTAACTGAAAAGTTTAAATAACTTTGAAGAAGATTTACGCCAACTAAAACTTCAATATTGCCCATTATTAGATTATTTTTGAACTCTTAATTTCAGATTAAAGTATTTAAAACCTTCTTCATCACGATGCCTTTCCAAATGTCTTATGTGGGAAATCAAACAAATTCATGGACAATGCATATATGAATTACATATTATCTTTGATGTACATCTTCATTTCTTCCACGATGGTGTATGATGAACAATTGCAATTTTTTCTTTTTGATTACAACTTTACTTGTGATCCTGCAACTGTATTTAAGAGTGGCATTCTGGTGCAGGGCACCTATGACACCTCCATGGAACTAATAAAGGGACACATAGGATATGATAGAGATTTGGATCCATTTGGATCAAGCAATGTAATCAAGACCATTAGTAAGGTCAGTTGGATCTAAGGTGATGTTATGAGCCTAGATGCCAAATTGAACCAAAGGTCTTAGTTCAGTAGAAGTTGGGATATGTAAGGAAATTAGTTGAATTTGGTCTTAAGATGGATAGATTTGATCCATTTTGTCATTAGATAGGCCTAATAGAAGCAATTGAGAAAAAATAAAAAGTTGTCATGACAACCTGAAAAGTTGCTCAAAAAGTGCAAATTATTTAATAACCATTTGAAATTTAGTTATAGCCATTGGGATGAGTCTATTTAGTCACATGAAGGTTGTACATCCAAGGGGACGTCATATTGTATAAAAATTTGAAGAAAACTAATATCAAACCCTGCATTTATAGAATTTTTCTCTATTTTTGTGCATGGTACGGATTTGTACGATCAAGAAATGATATGAATTTGTAAGTTTTGGATAGAGGAGTTTTTCTTTTGTTAGATGCTTTTGGTTTGAAGTGTTTTGGATTCCATTTGTGCGAGATATTCAACTTTTTGTGCAGACTGGTATGAGAAACCCTGAATTTGAGGGTTTTGGAGAAATGGCCCTCTAACTTGCACTTCCACCATGGGATATCCATGGAACTTTATAAAATGCAAGTTAGGGGAGTCCTCTTAAGGATTCTAGAGACTCAGGGTGAGGAGAGTTGGTTTTCTAACATTCCAAGCTAGTCCTATCCATGAAAGTGGAGAAGAAGTGGAGAAAGTCAGCCAATTGGATTGAATCAACTTTGTGAAAGGAAGATTTAGGTCATTTTTGGATAGTAGAAGAGATCCAAGGCCTTGGGAAGTTTCTAGGAACCCATCCACTCACATTTTCTTTGTTTTCCATGCCTAGTCTAGCCAATTAGGCCTATGAACCTAGTAAGTGTTTAGGGGTGCTGGATTAGAATCAAACCAAATCCTTTTGTAATCCATTAGAGGTTGATAAAGAGTATCCAAATCTATGGACGAATCACCAAGTTGTTAAGAGGTTTTGGAGGTTAATCACCAAAAACCAGTGAATTAGGGCTAGTAGAGATTATGTTTCGAGTTGAGAGGGTTGTGTTGTGGGTGCTGGAGGACTCAATAGGAAGTTTAATCCTATTGCTTTGGGCACCTATAGACTATTTCCACCAATTGTTTAAAGATCCAAATAGCTAGCGGTTATTTTCCCTATTTTGGCCTCATTTAGGGGATTGATCCCTAAAGCCAGTTTTTGGTCCAAATTTATAGGAGTTCCTAGGTGTTAAGGAGGGTCATTGGAGGTTGATCATCCACTTTAGAAGGCTTAGGATCCCTAAGAAGAGGTATTGGAATAAATGAGAGCCTTAGATTACGGTTAAGGTGTCCAAAGGAGAAGTTAGACCCTAAGGTGTGGTATTGGCTATGCACTCTGCAGCAAGTGGTATCAAAGCCACAAAGAACCTGATTGGAAGGGAGGAGTAAGATAAGATGCTTGATATTGAAGGTAATGATAGGGATGGATTCCATACAAATGTGACCAACAAAGAGTTGGCAAAGATGCTGAAGGAGCATATGGAAAGAAGGAAGAATATGGAAAATGAACTAGCAAGATTGAAGGATCAACAAGGAGGAGAGAGGTATGTTGATAAAGAATTAGAGGATGAAGAAGATGAGGTAGAAGACGTACCAGAACCAAGAAGACTAGGGGTTCTTGAAGACCAGATATTTTTCATAGAGGCCCTTGAAAGTGTAGGGAGAAAATACTCCAAGACATATCTACCCATGTTCGTAGGGAAGATGGATGTGGATGAATTCATGGAATGGTTAGAGGCACTAGATAATCACTTTGAGCCTGAAGACACTCTAGAACACCAAAGGGTGAAAATAGAAAAGTCAAAGATGAAAGGAACAACATTAAGTACGTGGAACTTCTTGCAGAATGAAAGGGTTGAAAATGAGAAGAACTCTATCACATCTTGGAAAAGGATGAGAGCAGAGATCAAGCAGCAGTTTGTTCCTAAAGATTATGATATAGTGATGCATAGAAAGTTACATGGACTAAGGCAAAAGGAGATTTATGTGAATTCCTTCACAGAGGAGTTTCACAAACTCACTCTTAGAGGCAAGATCTCTAAAAAATAGAAGAAAAAAGTGGCTAGATACATCAGTGGACTAAAACACTCCATCCATGATGAAATCACCATGTTTAACCCAGATTCAGTGCACAAATGTTTTCAATTGGTACTCTAGTATGAGGAGAAACAAAAAAAGGAGAGGTTCTCAGCAAAGAGTAAAAGGGGGTGGTAACTTCAATAGAGGAAGGGGAAGGACTATTGGTGGTGGTCCCTCAAATATATTCCAAGGAGAATCCAGTAACCAAGGAGGACATGAAGGAGAATCCAGTCAGAGACATGGATTTAGGAGTAGAAGAGGAAATGGTAGAGGAATATATGTGGGTAGGAATTCAAGAGTGTTCATAGGGAGATGTTTCAACTACAACCAAGTGGGACATCAAGCCTTAAAGTGTCCAGGGAAGCAAGGAAACAATAATCAAGGTGGAGAAAGGAGGGTACATCTGACCCAAGAAGATGACACACAAAGCATGCAAGGGAAAAGAAGAAATGCATATCCGGAACAAGGTGAGTGTCTAATGTTCAATAGGACCTTATGGAAGGCCCCTACAAGCAAGGAGCCACCACAAAGTAAGACCCTATTGAAGACCTCTTGCACAGTGAAAGGTAAAGTGTGCAAGCTAATTGTAGATTTAGTATTTACTCATAATCTTCCATCTATTGAGATGTTTAATAAACTTGTACTAAAGAAAATATCCCATCCTAACCCCTATAAATTGTCTTGGTTGAATAAAGTACAACAAGCTATGGATAATGAACAAGTGTATGTGGAATTTCAAATAGGAAACTATCAAGAAAAAAAATTTGTGTGATGTTACAGAGATGGATGCATGTCATCTATTTCTAGGGAGGCCTTGGAAATATGATGTGAACTCTAAGCATGATGGAAAGAATAATGTTTATAAGATCACCAATGGTGGAATAGAGTATACTATGAGACCTCTACCAGATGATGAAAAGGAGACACATTAGGTAACTAGTGTACATGTTGTTGGAGAGAAAGAGATCATGAAGACCATCAAGGAGAAGATCACTCCATGCTTTTTCATAGTAGTGAAGCCTGGAGGAGAATTGAAAGAAAGGAAAGTGAAAGATAGAGAACCATTGAGGAGTGTAGGACCAAAGGAGGTACGAAAATTATTGATTAAGTATAAGGATGTGATTGCAGATAGTAAGACTAGGACTCTACCACCATTCAGGGATGTAAGTCACTATATTGAATTTATACCAGTGTATACACTACCAAATAAAGCAACATACAAACTAACTCTAGATGAGAATGAGGAATTGGCAAGACAAGTTGAAGAGTTGTTAAAGAAATGGTTTATAAGAAGAAGTATTAGCCCTTGTGCAGTACCAGAACTCTTGGATCTAAAGAAGGAAGGTACATGGAGATTATGTATTGATTTTAGGGCCTTAAACAAGATCACAATATGGTAGAACTTTCCCATGCCTTGAATGGAAGATTTGATGGATTGCGTAGGAGAGGCAAGGTATTACTCCAAGATGGAATTGAAGAGTGGATACCATAAGATAAGAGCCAGGAAAGGAGATGAATGGAAGACTACATTGAAGACCAATGAGGGGATATTTGATTGGATGGTCATGCCCTTTGGCCTCTCAAATGCTCCAAGCACATTCATGAGGCTCATGAATGAAGTGATCAAGTCTTTCATTAATCATTTTGTTGTTGTTTACTTGGATGAGATTATCATTTTTAGTAGAAGTAGAGATGAACATCTAATACATGTTGAGCAGGTCGTGAAGAGGCTACAAGAGGAGAAGTTGAGTCCACCAACTTGGAAAAATGTGTTTTCTTGCAGGAGGAAGTAATATTCCTAGGATTTGTGATCTCAAGAGGAAACCTAAAGATGGACCCATCTAAGGTGGATGCAGTATTAAACTGGCCACTCCCAAGGAATGCAAGTGAGGTAAAAAGCTTACATGGTTTAGCAAGTTTTTATAGGAAGTTTATTAGTGGCTTTAGAAATGTGTGTACTCCTATGATAGATACAATAAAAGGGGGTAGGAAGTGTCAATTTGCATGGAACCAAGAAGCTGGAAGTTCATTTAAGTTCTTGAAAAGAAAGGTTGCATAACAACCTATATTTGTTTTACCAGACTTTAATAAGGTGCTTAAAATTGAGAGTGATGCCAGCAATAGGGCCATAGGAGGGGTCTTAAGCCAAGAAGGTAACCCAGCAACCTTCTTTAGTTAAAAGCTTAATGAAGCAAAACAAAAATATTCTACATATGACTTAGAGATATAAGCAATGGTGCAATCCTTAAGGAAATGGAGGCATTATTTATTGCCAAAGGAGTTTTTTGTCTACACTGACAACCATGCCTTAAGTTTCTTAAATAGACATAAAAAACTAGACCATAGGCATATGAAATGGGTGGAATATCTTCAATCATACAGCTTCAGAATAATACACAAGAAGGGGATAGAAAACAAGGTTGTTGATGCCCTCAATAGAAGGAACTTGAACATTCAGGAGGTAAGGTTAGAAAACATGGGAGTCAAGTCAATAAAGGACATGTATGAACAAGATGACCTAACTTCAAGGAGGCCTATCAGGTATGCAAATAGATGATTGACAGGTATCACAACGAGTTTGCAGATTTTGTATTGCAAGAAGGATTGCTTTTCAAAGGTAGTCAATTTTTATCCCTAGGGGACTAGACAAGGATAATATTGTGAAAGAAAAGCATTGTGGGGTTATGGTAGGCCACTTTGGGCTTGACAAGACACTAAACTTTGTGAGGTGATTCTACTATTGGCCAAAGATGCTAACTGAAGTCAAAAAATATGTGGAAAGTTGTATGATATGCCAAAAGGCCAAAGGTAAGAGTTCAAATGCAGGTCTCTATACACCTTTACCAATCCCAAGTACACCATGATATTCAATAAGCATGGATTTTTTACTTGGACTCCCAAAGACTAGACAAGGGTATGACTGTGTGTGTAGTGGTTGACAGATTTTCCAAGATGGCCCATTTCCTACCTTTCAAAACAAGTCATGATGCTTCTCATGTGGAATGTATATTCTTTAAATAAATAGCAAGGTTACATGGATTACCCCTATCGATAGTTTTAGAGAGGGATTCAAAGTTCCTTGGACACTTTAGGAGAACTCTTTGGAAGAGACTAGGAACCAGTCTGTCCTACTCATCAACATACAATACCTAATTAGATGGCCAAATAGAGGTTGTTAATAGGTCACTTGGGAACCTATTAAGGTGCATGTTAAAGGATCATGGAGCAACATGGTATTCCATACTTTCGCAAGTAGAATTTTCTTAGAATGACTTAGTGAACATGAGTATAGGCCATAGTCCATTCTAATTTGTATATGGAAAACATCCTATGGGTGTAATGGAGTTGAGAGAAGTGAATTCCTTAGAAAGTAAAAATGCACAAGAGGATGACTTTGCAGAAATCATGAGGGATATGCACCAAGAGGTAAGAAGTGGATTACAAAAGACATCAGAGAAGTACAAAGAGGTAGAAGATAGTAAAAGGATAGATTTTCAGTTTGCAGTGGGAGATATGGTGATGATTTACTTCAAGAAGGAGAAACTCCCTAAAGGAAAGTACACTAAAATTATGATAAGAAAGATAGGACCCTTCAAAATCTTGTAGAAGTCTGGCAATAATGCCTACAAAATTGATTTTCTACCACACATTGGTTTGTCTAATACTTTTAATCAAGTGTATCCTTGACAAAAGGGTGAGAAAGAATAATAGGAGGAAAACATATTTTGAATACATCATCAAATGGAGAGGCACACCATTGGAGGATGCAACCTGGCTAACAGAGACAGATATTGAGAAGCGGGGCTTCAAAGTTTCAGAATTACCAACTCAAGAGACTTGAGTTTTACTAGCCAAGGGAGTATGGTGTAGGGCACCTAGGACACCTCCATGGAACTAGTAAAGGGACACATAGGATAGGATAGAGATTTGGAACCATTTGGATCAAACAATGTAATCAAGACCATTTGTAAGATCAATTGGATCTAAGGTGATATTATGAGCCTAGATCCCAAATTGAACCAAAGGTCATAGTTAGGTAGAAGATGAGATATGTAAGGGAATTAGTTGATTTTGGTCTTAATATGGATAGATTTGATCCATTTTTACATTAGATAGGCCTAATATAAGCAATTGAGTAAAATTTAAAAAGTTTAATGACAAACTGAAAAGTTACTGACAACATTTCAAAAGTTGCTGACAACATTTCAAAAGTTGCTCGACAACTTTTGAAAAGTTGCTCAACAAGTGCAAATTGGTTATTCACCATTTGAAAGTTGGTTATAGAAATTGGGATGATTCTATTTAGTCACATGGAGTTCTTACGTCCAAGGGGATGTCAGAGTGTATGAAGGATTGAAGAAAACTAATATTAAACCCTGAATTGCTAGAATTTTTCTCTCTTTTTGTGCATGGTACAGATCTTTACAATCATGAAATGATATGAATTTGTAAATTTTTGATAGAGGAGTTTTTCTTTTTTATATTGTTTTGGTTTGAAGTGTTTTCAATTCTATTTATGTGAGATATTCAATTTTTAGTGTAGACTGGTATAAGAAACCCAAAATTTGAGGGTTTTTTAGGAAATGGCCCTCTAACTTGCACTTCCACCATGGGATCAGCATAGACCTCTATAAAATTAAATTTAGGGGAGTCTTCTTAAGTATTAAATAGACTCAAGGTGAGGAGATTTTGTTTGCTAACATTCCAAGACAGCCCTAGACTAAACATCACTATGTGTTTAGCCAGGAAATTAGAGAAGAAGTGGAGAAAGTCTGTCAATTGGATTCAATAAACTTGGTGAAAGGAATATTTAGGTCATTTTTGGATAGTATAAGAGATCCAAGGCCTTCAAAATTTTCTAGAAACCCATCCACTCACATTTACTTGGTTATCCATGCCTAGTCTGGTCAATTAGGCCTGTAAACCTAGTAAGTGTTTAGGGGTGTTGAATTAGAATCAAACCTAATAATTTTGGAATCCATTAGAGGTTGATAAAGGGTATCCAAATCTATGGAAAACTCACCAAGTTGTTCAGAGTTTTTGGCTGTTAATCACGAAAAACTAGTGAATTAGGGCTAGTAGAGATTCTAGTCTGAGTTGAGAGTGTTGTGTTGTGGGTGTTGGAAGACTCAATAGGGAGTTAAATCCTAGTGCTTTGGGAACCTATAGAATTTTTCCACCATTTTTTTGAAGATCCAAATAGGGAGGGGTTGATTTCCCTATTTTGGGCTCATTTAGCGGATTGATCCCTAAAGCCAGTTTTTGGTCCAAATACAAAGTTGTTCCTAGGTGTTAAGGAGGGTCATTGGAGGTGTATCATCCACTTTGGAAGGCTTGAGAATCCTGAGAAGATGTATTGGAATAAAGGAGAACCTTAGAGTAAGGTTAAGGTGTCTAAAGGAGAAGTTAAACCCTAAGGTGTGGTAGTGGTTGTGCAGTCTGCAACAAGTAGTATCAGAGACACTAAGAACCTAATTGGAAGGTAGGATTAAGACAAGATGTATGATATTGAAGGTAATGATGTGGATGGATTCCCTACAAATGTGACCAGAAAAGAGTTGGCCAAGATTACCAAGGAACGTATGGAAAGAAGCAAGAAGATGGAAGATGAAAGATGAACTAGCAAGATTGAAGGATCAACAAGGAGGAAAGAGGTATGTTGATGAAGAATCAGAAGAAGAAGAAGATGAGGTAGAAGAGGTACCAATACCAAGAAGACCAGGGGTACCTAAAGACTAGAGATTGTTCATAGAGGCCCTTGAAAGGGTAGGGAGAAAAGAATCCAAGACAAATCTACCCATGTTCGTAGGCAAGATGGATGTAGATGGATGCATGGAATGGTTGGAAGCACTAGATAATCACTTTGAGTCTGAAGACACTCTAAAACACCAATGGGTGAAAATATAAAAATAAAAGATGAAAGGAAATACATTAAGTTGGTGGAACTTCTTGCAAAATGAAAGGGTGGAAAATGAGAAGAACCCTATCACATCTTGGAAAAGGATGAGAGAAAATATTAAGAGGAAGTTTGTTCCTGAAGATTATGATATAGTGATGCATAGAAAGTTACATGGATAAGGCAAACAGAGCTTGATGTGAATTCCTACACAAAGGAGATTCACAAACTCACTCTTAGAGGAAAGATATATGAAACAGAGAAGCAAAAAGTGGCTAGATACATGAGTCAACTAAAATACTCCATCCATGATGAAATCACCATGTTTAACCAAGATTCACTGCACAAATATTTTCAATTGGCACTCAAGGCTGAGGAGAAACAAAAAAATAAAGAGGTGATCAACAAAGAGGATGAAGGGGTGGTAACTTCAATTTATAGGAAGGGGAAGGTTTAATGGTGCTGGTCCTTCAAATAGATTCCAAGGAGAATCCAAAAACCAAGGAGGACAAGAAGGAGACTCTAGTGAAAGAGGTGGATTTAGGGGTAGAAGAGGAAATGGTAGAGGAATATTTGGGGGTAGGAATTCATTCGTGTTCACGAGGAGATGTTTCAACTGTAAGAAAGTGGGACATCAAGCCTCAAGGTGTCCAGAGAAGCAAGGAAACAATAACCAAGGTGGAAAAAGGATGGTATATCTGACCCAAGAAGATAACAGACAAAAAATACAAGGACAAAGAGGAAATGTAGATCCAAAACAAGGTGAGTGCCTAATGTTGAATAGGACCTTATTGAAGGCCCCTGAAAGAAAGGAGCCGCCACAAAGGAAGACCCTATTAAAGACCTCTTGCAAGGTGAAAGGTAATGTGTGTAAGTTAATTGTAGATTCAAGCTCCACTGATAATCTTGCATCTCTTGAGATGGTTAATAAACTTGGAACAAAGAAAATACCCCATCCTAACCCCTATAAAGTGTTTTGGTTGAATAAAGAACAACAAGCTATGATTAATGAACATGTATATGTGGAATTTAAAATAGGAGACTATCAAGACAACATTTTGTGTGATGTTACAGAGATGGATGCATATCATCTATTACTAGGGAGGCCTTCGCAATATGTTGTGAACTCCAAGTATGATGGAAAGAAGAATGTTTATAAGATCACCAAGGGTGGAATAGAGTATACTATGAGACCTCTACCTGATGATGAAAAGGAGACACATCAGGTAACCACTGTACATGTTGTTGGAGAGAAAGAGATCATGAAGACCCTCAAAGAGAAGAGCGCTCCATGCTTTTCCATAGTAGTGAAGCCTAGAGGGGAATTGAAAGAAAGGAAAGTGAAACACATAGAACCATTGGGCGGTGTACAACCCAAGGAGGTACAAGAATTGTTAAGTATAACAATATGATTTTTGATAGTAAGACTGAGACTCTACCACCATTCAGGGATGTGAGTTATTGTATTGACTTCATACCAGGGTCTATACTACAAAATAAAGCAGCATACAAACTAACTCTAGATCAAAATGAAGAATTGGCAAGACAAGTTGAAGAGTTGTTAAAGAAAGGGTTTATAAGAAGAAGTATTAGCCCTTGTGCAGTACTAGCACTCTTGGCTCTAAAGAAGGAAGGTACATGGAGATTATGTACTCATTCCAGGGCCATAAACAATATCATAATAAGGTATAGTTTTCCTATGCCCAACATAGAAGATTTGATTGGTTGCTTAGGAGGGGAAAGGTATTACTCCAAGATGGACTTGAAGAGTGGATACCATCAGATAAGGGCCAGGGAAGGAGACAAATGGATGACTGCATTCAAGACCAATGAGGGACTATTTGGGTGGATATTAATGCCCTTTGGCCTCTCAAATGCTCCAAGCACATTCATGAGGCTCATGAATGAAGTGCTAAAGCCTTTCATTAATCATTTTGTTGTTGTTTACTTAGATTAGATTCTCATTTTTAGTAGAAGTAGAGATGAACATCTAATACATGTTGAGCAGATCTTGAAGAGGCTACAAGAGGAGAAGTTGAGGATCAACTTGGAAAAATGTGTTTTCTTGTAGGAAGAATTGATATTCCTTGGATTTGTGATCTCAAGAGGAAACCTAAAGATGGACCCATCTAAGGTGGATGCAATACTGAACTGGTCACTCCCAAGGAATGCAAGTGAGGTAAAAAGCTTCCATGGTTTAGTGAGTTTTTATAGGAAGTTTATTAGGGGATTTAGCAATGTGTGTGCTCCTATGATAGATACAATAAAAGGGGGTAGGAAGTGTCAATTTGCATTGACTCAATAAGCTGGTAGTTCATTTAAGTTCTTGAAAAGAAAGGTTGTAGGACAACCTATATTTGTTTTACTATACTTTAATAAGGTGTTTACCATTGAGTGTGATGCCAACAATAGGGCCATAGGTGGCGTCTTAAGCAAAGAAGGTAAGCTAGCAGCCTTCTTTAGTGGAAATATTAATGAAGTAAAAAAAATATTCTACATATGACCTAGAGATGTATGAAATGGTGCACTCCTTAAGGAAATAGAGGCATTATTTATTGCAAAAGAAGTTTTTTGTCTACATTGACAACCATGCCTTAAGTTTCTAAAATAGATAGGAGAAACAAATCCACACGCATATGAAATGGGTGGAATACCTTCAAGAATATACCTTCACAACAAAATACAAGAAGGGGGTAGCAAACAAGGTTGCTCATGTTGTCAGTTGAAGGAACTTGACCATTCAGGAGGTAAGGTTAGAAAAAATGTGAGTCAACTCAATGAAGGACATGTATGAAAAAGACGAGGACTTTAAGGAGGCCTATCATATATGGAAAGAGATGAATGACAGGCATCACAATGAGTTTAATATTTTTTATTACAGGAAGGATTTATTTTCAAAGGTAGTCAAATTTGTATCCCTAGGGGATCACACAAGTTTAATATTGTGAAAGAGCATAATTGTGGGGGTATGGGAAACCACTTTGGGGTTGACAAGACACTAGATTTTGTGAGGAGATTCTACTATTGGCCAAAGATGCCAACTAATGTCATAAAATATGTGGAAGTTTGTATGATATGCCAAAAGGCAAAAGGTAAGAGGTCAAATGAAGGTCTCTATACACCTTTACCAATCAGGCAAGTAGACCACGGGATTTAGTAACCATGGATTTTTTACTTGGACTCCCATAGAATAGACAAGGGTATGACAGTGTGTTTGTAGTGCTTGACAGATTTTCCAAGATGGCCCATTTCCTACCTTGCAAAACAAGTCATGATGCTTCTCATGTGGAAAGTATATTATTTAAATAAATAGTAAGGTTACATGGATTTCCCTGATCCATAATTTCAGACAGTGATTCAAATTTCCTTGGACATTTTTGGAGAACTCTTTGGAAGAGACTAGGAAGTAGTTTATCCTACTCATCAACATATCATCCCCAATTAGATGGCCAAATGTCTAGGTTTTCAATAGGTGAATTGGGAACCTATTAAGGTGCTTGACAAAGGATCATGGAGCAACATGGAATTCAATACTTTCCCAGGAATTATTTGCATACAATGACTTAGTGAACAGGAGTACAACCCATAGTCCATTCCAATTTGTATATGGAACACGTCCTAGGGGTGTAATGGAGTTGAGAGAAATGAATTCCTTAGAAAGGAATAGTGTACAAGTAGATGAATTTCTAGAAGTCATGAGGGATAGCCACCAAGAGGTAAAAAGTAGATATGAAAAGACATCAAAGAAGTACAAGGAGGCATCCGATAGTAAAAGGAGAGATTTTTAGTTTGCATTGGGAGATATGGTGATGATTCACCTCAAGAAGGAGAGACTCCCTAAATGAAATTACACTAAACTTATGATGAGAAAGATAGGACCCTTCAAAATCTTGTAGAAGTGTCGCACAAAGTCCTAAAAAATTGATTTGCCACAAGACATTGTTTTGTCTAATACTTTTAAAGTATCTTTTATCTATGCTTATAAATTCTCTAATCTATTAGATGCAGGTACAGGTGAAGCACCCAAGGAAGAACTATTCAATACACTTCCTAGGACACCACAATAAGAGATCGAGTGTATCCTTGACAAAAGGGTGAGAAAGCAGTCTAGGAGGCAAACATATTTTGAAAACCTCATTAAATGAAGAGGCATACCATTGGAGGATGCAACCTGGCTGATAGATACAACTAGTGAGAAGTTGGGCTTCAAATTTTCAAAATTACCAACTCAAGAGACTTGAGTTTTATTGGCCAAGGGAGTATGGTGCAGGGCACCTATGAAACCTCCATGGAAATAATGAAGGGAAACAGAGGAAAGGATAGATATTTGGTTCCATTTGGATCAATAAATGTAATCAAGACCATTTGCAAGGTCAATTGGATCTAAGGTAATGTTATGAGCCTAGATGCCAAATTGAACCAAAGGTCTTAGTTAGGTAAAAAATGGGATATGTAAAGGATTTACTTGAATTTGGTCTTAAGATGGATATATTTGATCCATTTTTTCATTAGATAGGCCTAATAGAAGCAACTGAGAAAAAATGAAAAGTTTTCATGACAAACTGAAAAGTTGCTGACAACATTTCAAAAGTTGCTCAAAAAGTGAAAATTGGTTAATAACCATTTGAAAGTTGGTTATATCTATTGGGATGAGTCTATTTAGTCACATGGAGGTCATACATCCAAGGGGATTTTAGATTGTATCGAGGATTGAAGAAAACTAATATCAAACCCTGAATTTCTAAATTTTTTCTCTATTTTTGTGCATGGTATAGATCTATATGATCATGAAATGATATGAAATTTTACTTTTTGGATGGAGGAGTTTGTATTTTTTTATATTCTTTTGTTTTCAAGTGTTTTGGATTCCATTTGTGCAAGATATTATATTTTTGGTGCAAACTGGTTTGAGAAACCCTAATTTTGACAGTTTTGGGGGAAATGGCCCTCTAACTTGCACTTCCACCATGGGATCTCCATGGCCCTCTGGAAAATGATACTTAGGGGAGTTCTCCTAAGGATTGGAGAGACTCAGTGCAAGGAAAGTTTGTTTTCTAACATTCCAAGCCAGCCCTAGGCTAAACATCGATATGTGTTTAGCTAGGAAAGTGGAGAAGAAGTTGAGAAAATCAAACAATTGGATTGAACCAACTTGGTGAAATGAATATTTATACCATTTTTGGATAGTAGAAGAGATTCAAGGCCTTGGGAAGTTTCTAGGAACCCATCCACTCACATTTTCTTTTTTATCCATGCCTAGTCTAGCCAATTAGGATTGTGAACCTAGTAAGTGTTTAGCAGTGCTGGATTAGAACTAAACAAAATCCTTTTGGAATCCATCAGAGGTTGATAAAGGGTATGCAAATCTGTGGGGGAATCACCAATTTGTTAATAATTTTTGGAAGTTAATCACCAAAAACTAGTGAACTAGGGCTAGTAGAGATTCTGGTCCAAGTTGAGAGGGTTGTGTTGTGGGTATTGGAGGACTCAATAGGGAGTTTAATCCTAGTTCATTTGGAAACTATATAATTTTTCCACCATTGGTTTGAAGATCCAAATAGGTAGGGGTTATTTTCCCTATTTTGGGTTCATTTAGGGGATTGATCCCCAAAGCCATTTCTGGGTCCAAATACAAAGGAGTTCCTAGGTGTTAAGGAGGGTCATTAGAGGTTGATCATCCACTTTAGAAGGCTTAGGATCCCTAAGAAGATGTATTGGACTAAAGGATAACCTTACAGTAATGTTAAGGTATATAAAGGAGAAGTTACACCCTAAGGTGTGGTAGTGGTTGTGCACTCTACAACACGTTCCAATCTTGTATGTATTTTTTATATTTCATGATATGAAAGCTCTTTTGAAAAATGTTATCAAACCACTCACGTGTCATTTTATTTTTGATCCTTCATTTTGCACCTAAATCTTCAAGGGCTTTGAAGGCTGGGGAGTGGTTCAACATATGAACTTGCTATCATTTGAAACAATATCAAGAAAATTGTCTCTAATTAGGATTGGTTAAAACTTCACATTTTTTAGCTAATAATTTTTTCATGTCTTCGTAACAATGCATCCGATGAGCCTTGAATACAATGGGAAATGTACAAATGGTTGTTTTCAAGGTGGCACCTTACATTAATATTCACATCATAAACCTATCCCAACCAAATGGAATTGACCATTTCAAGAGAATTTGATCCTTTTTGCCATAATGAGACATTGATCTATCAACTCATAAATGGATTTATCACATAGCTCAAATTTTGGATATTTAAAAATTGGGTCTAACAATCTATAATGCACTCTTCAAAATATCGATAATCCACAATCAAATGATTTTCTTAAGGAAGGGTTATTGGATTATTTCCTATTGATGTGTGATGTGAAGCATAGAGGATGTGTGCCAAGCTTGAGGAAGCTATGATATATTTGATGAAGTCAAGGTGAAAAACCTACACAAGAATCCCCATCTCACTGCATGACATACCAAGCTTATCTCAAAATACTCTTTTTGTCCTTGACAGTGTGTATTTCAAAATAGTAATAATTCTTTTTCGAGCAATTTTTTTTTTTTTTTAATGTGTTATCATGTCTAGACCAAATTCGCTTCTTTAAGATTATTAGTTCCGAAAAAGAACCAACTATGCACCAAGGAAGATGAATATGTGCATGGTTCTCCAATTTGAAGAGTTGTGGTTGATTTAACTAGTGTAGTGCATCTTCAAAATAAAAGAGATGAGTGAAAGAAGTACAATAAGGTTGATGTGAAAGCCTTGATGGTTATCATACCCAACATCTTTGAAAATGTTTAAACACATATGAATAAGATGTGAAAATGTCAAAGGAGGCATAGGATCCTTGTTCCACCATGAATGAGGTGAAAAACTAGACTAAAATCCTCCATCTGTAATCTAACATATATACACTCAATATAGAAGTTGGGGATAAAGTAGAGGAGTTCTTATATCATGTGTCAAAAGTGTGATAAAAAAAATATAACACATAAAGAGAATATGGGGGGGTACTATTTCTAGTCACTCTAAGAGCCTTCCTTCTCAATTTTAAAATTTTTTCATAGTATATTGAACATAAAAATATAACATGTGTCATTTGAGGAATCAATGAGTTTTCTCTAGTAGGAAGAAGCCATCTAATCATTGTAAGATGATATTGATGATAAATTACTATTCTTGTGACAACAATGTGGGACACTAAGTTTTGAAAGGAATTACCACAAATCAGCCATAAAAAAAACAATAGTAGTAGAAGCCTCAAAAATAAAATTATATGTGTCACATCTAAAATACCAACACACGTGACACTACTCATTGTTGGTTAATGTCTTGACTCAAGGAAATTTTAATAAAGAAGGTACATTTGGAGGTCATGATTCTTAAAAATTAAAATGATATCATGATTGAAGAAAGACAAGGGACATTTCATGACCTAAAAATATGATGAATTTTATGAGGACATACCATATATGGGTTTTTCCTGAATGTTGTTTAAAGAAAAATGAGTTCCTTTACAACATTCATTATGAGGAGAATAAAAAACTAATTTATTACTCACCTAAATACATATTCTTTGTGTCTCTAAAATTTATTTCATTTGTATGATGGTTATTTTTTCACTTTAACATTTATTTTACTAGTATTTTGATTGCAAATCAATGTGTTGACAAAATATAATGCTGAAACTTGCATATCCATGTTAATTTCCATTATTCCAGTGCCTAATTTTATTAAAGGAAATGATAACTATACAAGTAAAATATTATTATACAAACTTATTTCATGATGCTATGGTATTCTAATTCCATCATCACTTATCGTGTACTTCATTTCTCACCCTAAATAAATTCTACAAGTGTAGATTTGATTGTCTTAGATTTAGATATTAAATGTATATTAATTCCACTTCAATCTCATTTACTCTTTCCTAGTAGTGAATGTTAGAGAATCTAGAGCATGTTTGTGTTTTATTAGTCTATTTAATGACATGAATGTTCAATCAATAGAGATCAACAATAAATGTATCAAGCATATCTAGAATTTGATAACGAAAGGATTGAAAGAATGATGGGTTCATGACATGCTTGCTTCCTATTTTTGGACATCTTAATTAGAATCATAAAGATAGTTAAACTTGACATTTGATGAGAAGAAGATTATGATCAACTTCAATATATTATTAAAGCATTTATTAAAAATGAGCAATGTTGATGGTTTTAAATAATAGAGGATTAGGGTGAATAAAATCCAAAAGTTGGCAATCTTGCAAATCAATCTTGTTTGTTATAACATAGACATGCTCATTAAGTTTAGGCTCATACTCAGAAATATCATGCTTTTACATGTTGACATCCATTAAGGAACAAGATGACCAATTTGTTAAATTCTAAGATAGTCATTTTTTCAAGCTTGATAATTTTAATTGCAACGTGAGTGAATTATAAAAATCTTCATCTTCACTTTCACACATTCTTTGGTAATAGTTTAGTTTAATTTATATATTTTGCATAATCAATTTTATTATTTATTACTTCTAATTCTTTCTAATATATTTAGATTAATTATGTATATAGTTTTAAATATTATTTAGTTAACTTAAACATTTTATATAAATAATTTTTTCTTTTCTTTTATGATTACATTTGAGAATATAATATATTAAATCTTTTAATATGTTGATTTATGTAATACCCACAATTTGGTTTTAACTTCTTTCTATTCTTTGCCCAAAAAAATTTCTTCTACTAACATTCACTAAATTCCATATTCAACTAAAAACTATATAGAAACCATATGGTATCTAATCAAGAGAAGGGAAATATAATGACAATAAGTGGCATTTATTGTTTCTTTTTTTCTTGGGTTTATTGTTGATCTGGAGCTATGAATCAGTGAGGTCACAAAGAGGGGACCTCATCACCATTTTAATATTCAACATGTTCAGACGTAGTGTAGTTTTAATCATGACGGTAAGAACAACAACACCATAACTTAATCATCACACTATGACAATGACAATTTTTCTTCTTTCTATTATCCTTTTATTGATTTTTATATAAGAACAACAACACCATAACTTAATAATTGCACTATAACAATGATAACATTTCTTCATTTATTATCCTTTTATTTATTTTTATATAAGAACAATAACACCATAACTTAATCATCATACTTTGACAATGACAAGTTTCTTATTTCTACTATTATTTTATTTTATTTTATTTTATATTATATTAAATTAGTTAAGTTTTATTTTGTGTTTCTTTACTTCTTATTGTTAGAGTTTATAGTTGACCCAACTCCTAGAAATCACTTATAACCAAATCGCATATCACATCTAAAGAGAAATCATGATTGATGCTATACAACTTTGAGAGAGAAAATGATCTACTAAAATATAATGCATATTCATTTTTGAACTGATACAATAAACTTGGATAGATTATAATGAATGCTTATAAAAGCATAAAGATAAAACTCTATATCTAACTCTAGGTTAGGATCAACTTAGAGGATGAGAAGTGTCTTCATCTTACTATATGAGATTGCATGACCTATAATTAGCTCAATCTAATAATAGAAAAGTATTCATAAGACTAGCTTAAGTGTTGTAATATAATAAAGTAACGGGGGACCTAAATAGTGAATGATTGGTTAAATAATTACTAAGATGGTATTCGAATTATTCTAATAGAACATATTAGATCTTGCATCATCTTTCCTTTCATCTATTTAGATATTTTGGTCTATTGTAATTGTTTCATTTCCCTTCTCTCCATATCTCATCATTCTTATAGTAAGTTATAAATAATGATTCAAAATATCAATGATAAAATTTAAAAATATTATCAAAACATTTTTTTACATAAGAAAATCTAAAAAGGATTATCAAAACTTATTTTTATTATAAACTCCAAAAAAAATCATGATTTTAAACGACACTTATTATTAATAAAACTAGTCACTAACTACAATTTTCAATTGTTGATTACATAGCTAGGTTTAAATGTCTGACTTCAAAATCTCTTTTCTTAAAAAAATTATTTTAATGTTTGTTGGTCAGTGCTAAACATCACACACTAAGAACAAAATTAAGCTTGCAAAAAGTAAGTTAACTTTAACTATTTAATATTTTTTGCCTAAGAATCAGTCATTAGTGTGTGATGTTCAGAGCTAGAGATATTTCAGACTTAGAGGAAATATGACTACTCAAATTTGCAGGAAGAAAACAAGGAAATCATTGCTTTTATCACCAGAGGATGCGTTTGGCGAGTGCAATAGCGGAGAGCACAGAAGAAGCCGCCACCGACGCGAACGCAACGAAACTCATGCTCAGCGATGCAGCAGGCAAATCTACCATTCTCCCACTTAAACCTAATCGTTTGAGTGCCCTCGTTATCGATCCCGCCGACGAGGAAGAAGACATGAGTAAGTAGGCCATCAACTGCACGCATCGTTTCTCAATTTCGTCATACATCTAAAGGACAACAACAAATCAAAAACTAATTCTTGTGCACTACTCACCTGATCGCCAATGAAATCTACATAGAAGAAGGCAACGTGTCGAAATAAATTAGGGTTGAAGAACATAACATATATCCCTTTCGCGAGCTGCAAAACCAAGTAGAGGAACGCTATAACACCCATGGCCAAGCAAAACCTGTAGCAAATTTCATAAAGAATGTCATAACATACATTCGTGGGGACCCACGTCTTTATTTAAAGATCCTTGCTCGCACCAAAAGCATGGCTTCTCAAATATAGATAATAATCCTCATATTGCTTCTAAGTTCTGTGTGATAGTTTTTATATCACAATTTTGAATCACATTTTATGATTTATTCCAAATCATTAGATGAAAAAATGTAAGATAAAAAAATATTATTCTTTTATTCTTATAATAAATCATAGAGTGTGATTTGAAATGAAGGTATCAAATTTATCGTACAATCAAATCTAAAAATAATTAGAATCAACAATATGAATTGTGATAATCTAATATCATTAACTAATATATATTCTGCTTTATCTATATGCTTCAAAAGTATTGAATGATTCATAATCATCATATGATTGATAATCATCTGATCCATGGTCATCAGAAGCCATGATAACAAAGGAGATGAAAGAAAATAAGACACCTATACTTCTGAGCACAAGGTTGATTCCTCGAATACGTTGTTCTTTTTTGCAATGTAGGAAGTTCATGGTAGCCTTCACTTTCGCAAGGCTCTCTTTTTTAAGGGATGGTACTTCATGGTGACCCTCCAACTTATTAGGCACCTCTAACTCCTCTTCTTCATGGTTGTCCTCCAAATTAGTAGGCAATTCTAAGTCCTCTTGTTCATGGACTACAATGGTCTTGTGTATCATAGCCTCCATAGGGGGAGCAGATGCTAGCTGGTCTGGGTTGCCTCCATTCTTGTAAACATGGGCATAGTCATGAACCTCACTTCCTTCCTCTTCAATCTTCTTCTCTTCAATCTCTGCCATTCTCTAACACTTTTCAAAATGTTTTTGGAATGGTTAGATGGTCTACTATAATTTTTATAGCCATTTTATTGAGCTCGAGGCGAAAGGATTGAGAGTGCATCAACTGTATTGTAGAAAATATGCTAAGGGATTTCTCTAATTCTCTATGACTTCTACTTTGTCCAAACATATAAAACAAACAGTCTTGAATTTATTATAAGCTTAAATAAACTTTATTGATTTATAGATGAGAGGGCATGAACTGTATTACAGTAGATATGGAAGACATTTTTCGACCTTTGTAGTCTCCGCCGCTGACCAACCTTCCCGAAGCCAAAACCTCCGAAATAAAATTGAATCGTGAATTCATTATAAGCTTCGTCTAATTATTAATTTTTTTATGCGCCGTTTGGATGGTATGGCCAGCTATCTCTCAATTCCTACGAGGTGGAAAATAATTTAAAATCCAGAATATTCTATTTTGGGAGGTGAAAGAGCATAGTTGCAACCGCGTGTTCCTCAATCAATCAAACCACATTGTTCCTAACTCGCCCATCGATTTCCCTTTTGTTGATTAAATAATTCAACATCCCTCAAACAATGAGAATTGTTTATTTTTAAATTGTTTTAGTTTGTTGTCCATAGGGACATTCACAATGACAAATATATCTCATCCTCCATCTTATATAAAATATGATTGTACTATTTTTCACATATACATATATGATTTTTATTTTTATATTTAATGTATGATTATTTATCAATTATTAAATATCTTCTCAATCTTATCTTTAAAATAGTCAATATGACAAATTAGGTTAAAACTACCTAGTCACATTAATCTTATTTAGATTTACAATGATAATTATTTGCAAAAAATATAAAAATGTATAATAACGTGATGGAGGAAACTACTCAATTTAAGTGTTTGAGCAAGGTGGACACACTAATTCTCAAACAACAATATCCAATAAGCATCATTTGATTTTAAACAAAACATTGGAAATTGGATCTAAATATCTAGAATCATGTAAATGTGTAATTAATTTATTCATTTATTGGAATTTCTAGTGGTTAGAACATTGGACATAATGTTTAATTGTGCAATAGATATAAGGTATAAAATGCTAAACTTTTATAGGTTTTTTATTAATTATCAATGATTGTGATATATTTTAAGATTAATCAAAATAGGCAATGAGTAATTATCATTGAAAAAGATGATAATTTGCATATATTTATTTTGATTAGATCAATCGAGAGAGGGTCCGAAAAGTATACAAAAAATAGCCACTCAGGTGGACAAGAGAGCGGAACTCACAAGAATTAAGATCACCAAGATAATTTTAAAAAAACAAAAAAAACTAGGACACTCTTTTTTGAAAGAGAGTCTTTTGACCAGAGCAAAAAAAAAAGGTTAGAACAAGCGTCTCAACCCAACAAAAGATTGCCTAATCAGAATAGAGGGGTTTAGAAAGAAACCCTGAACCATTTTCTTATAAACAAATCCTTGCACTAGACAAAAACTTAGACAAGGAAGTAGACCAGAATTTTTAGTCAACACAAAGGTATGAGTCTCCTTGACAACATTATCCATAAGGAATCCTCTATAGTTTTAATACATTTTTCATGCACTTACGTAAAATTATTAATACCATAGGCCCTATCACGAGCCACTCATGAGTCTTTCTATAGTTTTAAGGCCCTATCATTATGATCACGAGCCACTCCCCCATGCAAAAATATAACTTTTTGAGAATGGGGAAAACCATTTTAGTCTTTAAAAAGTATATAATAAGTATAATTTAATTTCTAGAAAAGACTTAGAAATTTCAAATTGAATATAAATATCTAGAATCATGTAAATGTGTAGCTAATTTATTTATTTAATGTAATTTATAGCACTCAGAACATTATAAATAATGTTTAATTGTACAATAAGTTTGAGATATAAAAAATTCAATATTTCTATGTTATGTAATAATCATGAAATGTTTGTGATATATTTTGAGACTAATATAAAAAAAAATGACGACTAACTATGTTTGATAAAATGTAAATATTGGGTCTATAATAGTTGTTAAAATTTACAATAATAAGTGACAATAAAGTCTATGTAGATTTTGTACACTGGTTGAAAATTCATTCTACTCTTTACCTTTTGTAGTGATACATTCTTCGTGTTATCATTTTTAGTAGTTCATAGCTATATAAGTAAAACCAATTATTTTTTTTAGTGATTTGATAGATTTATTACAAGATGAAATATAACATAACGGTAGTGATTTAGGGGCATTTTTGGGGCATTCTAATAAATTTGTAGTATATCTAATAATTTGTTAATTTTAGGTGAGATACATGTTTCATAATAGGACCAGTGGTGAGGAAACATCGACACATTTCACTAAACTAAGAATTGCTCTTAGATAATTTTATGTATAATTGATTGGTATGATACTAATATTTGAGATTATTGAACTTTTCTAGGTCTACAATTTGGGAGTAGATGTTTATGGGGTAAAAATGGTGCTCAATTGAAACTATTTGTGTTTGTAGATTTTTTTTGGCTTTGCACCAAATTATGTATAATTGAGAAGGTTGTGATAATTGTTAGAGAGGTGTACAATGTGTTATGTGCAAAATTATCTATTATTAAACCATTAAAATTTATTATCTTTTGTTTTTTAGATCAAAAGCATATTTGATGTGGCTTAAGTATTTGCACCATTTCAAGGAAAATATACGTTATTTTTGCACTTTAGGAGAGGCATAAACATGTAGTTTTGAGTCATCCTTGAAAGAGTAAAACAGATCATGAAGGACCCTACGTGTAAAAATTTAATTTCAGTTGTGAGGGCTTTAGTACTGAGAGAGAAATTAGGTAGAAAAGAGTATGATACAAAATACAATCATGTGACAATCTTATTTGATTCTTTTGCATCTCATGTAACAAGTTTGGATGTGGTTCTTTTATGTTAGTTTTCAATTTCTATTCATGGCCCAAATATGAATCAAATTTAGGATGTTTAATTTGTTATTGGAGTGATCTATCACTATGTTATTTGTTCATTTCTTGCTATTCCATTGTTGTTTTAGGTGTAGCTTATTCTCAACATCCCCTATAGAACATTGTATCCTTAATTCCTTGTTGAGCTACTACTCATAGACTAGGTAGGACTTGAACCTAGGACCTTCTGTTTGCTGTTGGAGTGTTTTTCCACTAAGTTCTTAGGCCCTTTATAACTAGTCCATCATTAGTCTATTGTGAATTATTAACCATAATTACGTGTTGATGTGAGAAATAATTTTTTTGAAAAGAATTATATTTCTAGAATCAATAAATCTTAGGTTGGCTAACTTTTCGCATTCCTAAGGGTTTTCGTAGGTATATCTTATGTCAAACTATAATATATGTTTACTTAATGCATTTCTTTTGTGCAATGTTAATAGGTAAATGTTTCTTATTAGGATCTATTTTCAAATTCTTTAACATGCCGATTCTTTTGTTACTAAACTCACAATATACTTACTGTTGTAGCAATTGACCATTTATCTTCCAACATATAACCCTAAATTACCAAATCGAAGAAATATAAAATTCAGCCCAAACGGAATAACGTAACCAGCACGAAATGCAAACCATTTGCATAAATATTCCATAAAAACAACGCATTACAGCGATAATTTTCAATTGTTACAAATGCCAATGGAAGGAAAATAGAAATCAATGGACTTATGACCATCGTATCTGTTGGGAGAGAGTAATGCCGGAGAGAATAGAAGAAGCCGCGAGCAGTGCAAAAGTGAAGAAACTCATGCTAACAGACGCCGCAGCCATGTCCGTGAATCTGGTGTCCCCTCCCTCCCTCAATCCATTCGTTAACGACGCCGCCGACGAAGACGAAGACATTAGTAAATACGCCAATAACTGCATATCCCATTCTTCAACTTCATCATCTATTCACCTCAAAACAACATAACACACCTGCTTTAGATTTAGGCAAATGTTCACCTGATCGCCGATAAAGTCGATGTAAAGGAAAACGATGTTTGAAAATAGATTTTGCCCAAAAAATAGGTCATAAATTCCTTTCCCGACCTGGATCGCCAAGTATAGGAACGCTATCACAGCAATGCCCAGGCTATATCTATCACAGATTCAAAACAAAAACTCCAATTTTTTTTGGTCACACAAACATAAAACAAAAGAAAGAATATTAGTCCTAATTGTAGTGTACCTGTATTCTTCGTAATCGCTGAATTTCAAGCCTGGTTTGCCTTCATTATTGGAGGCCATGATTACAAAGGAGATGAAGGAAAATAGAAGCGCTGCGCATCGAAGCAGAAGACTGAGAAGTTGTCTTCGCTCTCGTTGCCTCCATACGACCGTGATGTTTGTCTGCACCTCAGCCTGCGCTGGATTAGCTCCATTATTAGAGACCTCCATTTCCTCTGCTATTCTCTCTTGTTTTTCTTATCCATCTATTTGCCAGTCCTTCAAAAGGGTTTCATACCGGCTTGTGGAGAAGTTATATAGCCAACTGGCATGAGCAGGGCAGCACTGTCTTTTACTTGGTGGAAGCTTCCGCTCGGTTGGATACAACGTTACAAGAGGTGGTGCCAAAAGTTTAAACGACAAATGTGCATTTCGAGAGGAGCCAATATCGAGAAGTCTTTTAATAGATTGTATCGTATTTAAGTCTTAGTTTTTCAGTCTTGGGCATTTCAACTCTACTCGTGTATAAGGTTGGGGTGTGTTTGGTAGATGGAATTAATTTATCTAGGATAGGTCTATTTTAGAATAAGGATCAAACGAAAGCTAGAATAAGCTATTCTGCGTTTGGATCCTATAATATGGAATTGAAATAAGGATTATTTTTTATTTTTTTAATTAATTTAAATATTTTTAAGTTATTAAAAAATTGTAATTATAAAAAAAAAAAATCTTTCGAATTTTAATTTTTGAACTTATTATTTTAGTTGCTGGTTTTTTAATTAAAATATATATGTATTTTTAATATGTGTTTTTATTACATGGAATACCATTTTATAAATGATAATTTAGATATTTTATATCAAAAGCATTTTTAATATAATTTACGATATTTTTTTGTCATGTAAATCTAGCTTCTTGTTTTGAGAAGGTGCTTAGTATCCAAACCCTATAAACAAAATGATGCCTTGAACATATCAAACAATAAACCAACAACTCACTAGAAGGAAAAATCTAAGATAACACTAAAAAGCAAGAAAAATAGAACAAAGCAACACAAAAAACTAAAGAAGCTTTTTTATGGCCTCATTGACCTCAATCTCCAACTGGGTTGTATCTACGGTAGTTTTCTTGAGGTCTTGAATATCCTGAGCATAGTGATTTTTGCTCTCTTCAGATTTCCCCTAGTTATGATACAAGGGCATTTGTTTTGTTCCACGTTCACTTGAGTCTTCTTCTCTCCCATATCAAGGTCAACAATAACAATAATGAGGTCAATAGGGAATATTGTTTGACATGTTTACATGACTATGATTGAAAAATATACCCTTCAAAGGGTCATCAAACAACTTGATGGAGCTCTATTGTAATTCAATATAGATTATTGTTGAATAATTTAATAATTAGTGGTTCAATATTTTACAACTAAGAAATTAGGAATTCGTCTCAAAGCTACACCCTTTCTATGATTATGAGGTAGCTTGATGGAGCTCCACTTGATTTAGAATTTTCTCTCCAATGAAAGATCATTTCAAGAATGAGAATTTATTTTATATCAATATGTTTTTTATGTAAGCCTTGGTGAGGAGGGGGTTGACGGGTTCCTTGGCTAGGTAAAATTTGATATTTAAAGGCTGCATTTACAAAAAAAGATGTAATAAGGGGGAGATGTTATAAAATATTATATTGTCACTATACTCTTAGCTAAGGTATAGTTGAAGAGTGTAGTTATACAATTATCAAAATTCATAACTGCACATTATTATCCTTTAATAATGTACTATAAATTGTAAATCACCACTCAAAAGAAAACATAACTATCATTGAAAAAGGTCAAATTAATATGCAAATAAGTAAATAATTACAAAAATGAATTTATCATATCTAAAATATTAAATACTTGACATGAATGTTTCTTCCTTTTAATGTAGACTATCGATGACACCCTTCATATGAATTAAGAAACCCAAATAATTTCGCCTTGCAATATGTCCTTATAAAGGAATAATTATTTGAACAAAGATAAACCTTTGAAAAGGAAAAGTACTCCTAAGTTTATCTTAAGAGAAGTAGAGTATATATAACTTAATTAGTCTAACACTACTCCTTAAATACATCTTAAGGAGTGGTTAAAAATTCTAAATGTAAATGTGTAGAATGCAAAGGATGGGCCCTAACAAATAGAAGCCTAATGAGGTACCTATGTACAAATAAAAACAATTCTCGCAACCAGAGAATAGGAGAAAACCCGTGAAAGAGTAAACTCCTCTTGCAATAAGAGAAAAATACAATGAAGGACTAAGAAGCCTACAAAATAATGTTCCAAAAGTAATAGGAAGATGAAGAACCTCATCTAATGCCCAAAGAAGTAACCTCCTCTAAATCTAGAGCTATGATCATGATCAAGAAGGTCAAAAAATTTGCATGAGTGGCCCCAATGAAATTACTCAAACATTGATTAGATGGAAGGAAAACGAATGTATATGCTAGTCATTTATATATTGTAGAACTTGAATATGAATGAGTGACCAAATGACACTACTCAACTATGAAAGATAGAAATAAAAGTAAAACATATTAGTGTAATAGTCTAAAGAGCCGATCAACCAAGGTTAGTCATCTCCATAAAAGTCAAATCCAAGAGTGACTATATGGTAAATTCTCCATCTCACTGAAATGCATGGGTAACTAGATGATGCATCTACCTAGTACATATGAACAAATACTAGATACATAGAACACTTCAAAGTGAATCTAAGCACACATTAGCACCAATGGTAGAAACACCCCATAATGATGGCAAGGGAGATGTCTAGTAGTTCCACTAAAATTAATTGACAACATGTAGCGCATGAAAGATAATTTGAATGTGCACGAAAGAGTAGCTGTTGAGAAAATGGAATTCAAATCAATGAATCCACACATGGGACAAGAGTCACTAGGTTTCATTATAGTTGTGGATGAAAATTCACTAGATAAAGGCGTGATGGAATTATAAAAGACACTACTCAACCCCCCGTTGAAAAATTACAATATAATGTATGTATAAAATTTGGCACAACAAGATGTTTGAAATTCTCCCAACAATGCAAGTGTGGTACCTTATCTCACTATGCCTATAGACAGAGAATTGCATGCACAAGATGCTGAATATGTCCAAATAGGATAAAATGTTGGAAATTCATTAGAAACCCCCAATTTAAATAATCCCATGCAAACCGAAAAATTCTAGGAGCCAAAATGATCAAGTAATCATCTAAGATGTTAAAACATTAAAAAAAAGAATAGAAACTACCTACTAAAATATCTAAAAATGGTGTATGGATAGCTATAATGAATGTGATACCTTTCCATTACTATAAGAATCACGAGAAATAGAGGAAGCGGCCAAAAGATATCATCTTGAAAGAAAAAACAGCACATCCAACATCAATCAGTGATAAAATGTATTAATAGTAAAATTAGAAAAAGTTATTTGCTCCCACTAAAAAAATTCTTAAAAGAGAGCTTTCCGATGATATATGATTTTAGAAATTTTGACACCATATGTCCAAGTAGTAGTAAAGAGGGAAAAAAACACTCTAGACAAGATGGAGGGATCTCGAAGTCAATTAAGATACACATAGCCCAAAAACTCAATGTTGACAAAAAAAAAATGACCATGTTGTCAAAAATCGTGATTAGTGCTTAAAAAATTCTGGTCCTCCCAATAAATACAACTTTGCGAGAAAAACATGTGCTTGTTAGAAAAGTAGAATGTTGGAAAATAGGTTATAGATCATGATAGACCAGCATATGTATTGTTGGTCGAAAAAGGGAAACGTCTATCCAACCATCAGAAATCTGTATCTTACCAAGGAAGAACTTAGAATTTTTTTAAAACTCTCTAGATAAAATATAAGTTTATGATTGGAAGTAGACGCTGACTGGAAGAAGACCGTGTGGCAAAGAAAAATGCATGACTCTGGAGAAAACTCGACTCAAGTGCCAAATGAAATCAACCAGTAAATGAAACGACAACTGCACATCAAGCAATATCGAAATAGATTTGGCAAACCAAAAGAGCTTCAACTCTAGCCAAAGAGTCGGCCAACGATGTGTAAAGAACCATAGTAAAGTGAACAACCACAATGCATAAACCACACTCTCGTGCATGTAGATGGAAGCAATCTGAGCATGCAAAGTGCTCCGAAAAAAAGTGAATCGATCTTCTTTTGGCCTTGTTTAAAAGAGAAGACAACTCACAAAATAAAAGCACAGTGTTTCTCAAAAATTAACGCCACGCTATGCAAGTGTCGACCATGCATGAAAACCACAAAAGAACTGAAATACACACGAAAAAACAATGCTACACTTGCATAGACCTTTTGTTTTCGGAGACGCTAAAGCAAGCAGTCGAGTGCATGCACAAGATGAATTTCGTCTTTCGATGCAGTTCATTTTTCATGGGTGAAAAATCCTGCCAAAAGCCATGCATGAAAAAATAGAATCGCAAAGAAGGAGACGGTCGTTGAATTGGAAAAGTTGACAAGATAAAAGACAAAGTTGGGTAGCCAAAAATGGACTTTGCCTCAAAAAACTTATCGATCGAGCATGTAAAAAAAGGTGCTAGAGTACAACAAACACTAGTCCATTAAAACAAGAGACACCACTAGTCCATTAAATCTGAGTGTCATTTGTTTTCGACAGACTCTTATGTGAATATTCGCTTGTAGAAGAGTCTGTCGAAAACAAATGACACTAAGATTTGGACAAAAAAATTATAAATCACTCAACTATGGAATTGAAAAGCTTGTTGAAAAATTTGCTGATGTAGGGGGCATGAGATCCATTAAGAAGCCTCAGATCTTGTGCCGCTAAGAATTTTTTTCGCATAGTTTTCAATTATTTCAAATTGCGTTTTCGGATAGGCATTCTGAGTGCTTTCCGCCTTTCTAAACATAATTGTAAAGTTTCTTTGTAACCAAGATCTAGTGTAATTTCACCCATATTCAGATCTCTCAAAAATTCGATGGAGAAGAGCAGAAATGTAGCTCTAATATTATGTCGGAGTTTTCTCTTTAATCCCACAATTTTGAAAGATAACTTTTTAATCTAACAACTGTCACAAAACAAAAGAGACAACAAACCTATGCAGACCAAAAGACGATTGGTCTAGAAGCATAAATCATTTTTTAAATTTTTTTATCGATAAAAAGTTGAAGAAAAAAATTATATTATTGGTAATAAAATAAAATATACATAAAATTTCATATCATCATATTGAATGTAACCAACTGATAGTTCTAAATGTCTGAATGATTTGAAAAACTTCAACAAAATATCTTAAACTACTTTCATGTCTCTGAAAGACCTCTAGTCTATCAAAATATCTTAAACTACTTTCATGTCTCTAAAAGACCTCTACTCTATCAAAATATCTTAAACTACTTTCATGTCTCTGAAAGACCTCTAGTCTATCAAAATATGCAACTAAATCCCCTAAGGAGGAACACGAACAAAAGGAGCTAATCATCCAATAAACTACAAATGATTTCTACTAAGATTAGCTACTAAGATTAGCTCCTAGAATAGGGGAATTAACCAAATAAAAAGAAAAAAAAAAGCTTATCCTAATGCCTTGAAGAAGGCCTTGTATCATCCATATTATCCGCTGGTAGTGTCGGAGATCTGCCTTCATTTCCTTTTCTCTTTCTGCTCTCCTTGAATAAGCTATTATCCACAAAATAGAAGTCATCACTCTAGGTTGAGGAAACAGATATAGCATTTGCAACTTTTGAAACCTTCTTTTAGCGGTTCCTCCTCGTCTTTTGTGACTCTGCTTTATTGGCCTTATACAACTTATTTTCTTCATTTGACTCTGACCATTCTTCATCTATATTTTCTCAAATTTACACTTGGAAAGGAACATACCCTTCCTCAATCAGATAATCTCTCAACCAATTAATCTCCAAGGCTACCTTTACCCCTAACCACTTTTGGAGTAATTCAACATTTCTTTCTATTGTTCATTAATGACCATCAAAAGCCCTCCTATCCCTCATGGATAAAATCAGCCTCTTTGTGATTTCTTCATAGGGATATTCAGAATTGTCTCCATTTTCAAAAACCACAGGATAAGGTATTATTTGGTTGCCATAAACCTTTACTATAGCCCTCTCTATGTCACCTAACTAATTCTTATGAAATACCCCTTGACACAACTGCATAGCTTCTAACTTGGGAATTCCCAAGACCTCTAAAATGGAAATGATGACAGTCAGGATACTATTGTTAACCCTAAATATATGGTCAGTTTGCATAAACTCCTCACCCATAATAATTTTCATTGCACTCTTAGCGCCAAAAAATCAATATCATTAACTATCATACTCCACCATTCTAGGACGACCTCACCTAGAAAGGCCATATGGCTAAGACTTTTTTGTGGTTTGAAGCAAAGAGACGACTCAATTTTTTTAGCCTAAAGACTATCTGCACAAGCCTTCTCAACAAAATAGCAATAATAATTTATCCTTCAATAAATTTATGGATTAAGCATAAAATTCAATGTGATATGCAATGTATCATTATGAATAATACTCCTTATTGAATGACATGTATGAGATGTCGATGTTTTAAGCTTTACATTTAAAAATTGACCAGGTATTGATTACACCATTAAAATTCACTAAATTCACTTAAGATCTAGACTGTTCCATGATATTACTTATTATTATATTATTCTTATCATCATGAATTATCTAGTCAACCATCATCAACACCACTTCTCTTGCCTAGTCAACCATTCAAACCACATACCACCATCTAGTCAACAAACCAATTTTTTTACATCCTTCTTGATTAGTGCCAAAATTATATTTACCATTGAAAAAATGACCAACTAGGTTTCAAATTTGAATATTGAAATTTTGCTATTGTCATTTTGTCACATCAACTTCCTGCTGAGTATAACAATCACCAAAGTTTCAAAATAGAATTTTGAAAATTGACATCTTTAATTGGGAAGAGCCTCAAAACTCATAACAATTGTATCTAGTAAGCTAACCAGACTTTCGCCTTCTTCTTGCTGCATATAACTACCTCATACCAAATATTACTGAGTTTAGACAATTTTTTCATAGTTCAGAACTCTAATAAAATTTTCCATAAAACCTCTTGTTCAATCTTTTGTTGGAGAAACCACTAAAGAACACTTCATCACAGAAGCCTAAAATGAATAGATAAAACCTAAATTATATAATGTGGAAAATTCATCCTAATCCACCATTGATTTATCCTTTCAGGCCTTGAAGGCTTCCATTAAGAAAACTTACTAACTAAAATCTCTTCAATCTTAAATATAAGTAATTTGTAACCCATACAGATAATATGATCTTGATTATACCTGCCCAAGACACCCAACTTAGGCTTCAATATTTCTTTGGAAGATTTAACCTCTTACTTGTATTCCAGATAGAAGTAATTTTTTTTTATTAGGATCCTCTCCATCCAATTTCTTGAATTTGACATAGACCTCCTTCCCTTCTTTTTATTTGAGATCAAGCCATAATCTAGCTTTAACTTTGTTTCTCTCAATTTCCAAAGATTGATTCTCTTTATTTAAGTCCCTCTTATTTTCACCATTTGATTATCTTAACATCTCTATTTTATCCAAGTCTACAGTGTCTAAATCTAACATCCTTTCTATGAAGGAGTGCTTTATATATACTTCTTCAATATTTTCTACTTTATCAGAATCTGTAAGTCGAAATAGGTCGTATATAACCTCAAGCACTATAGGTAAGCTTTCATCTTCTTCTATGTTCTCTAGCCCGATCCCTTGCCCTTCTACAAGGATTTATCCTTTAGCTTTTATCCTTCATGCTTCATGTATGGTATCTTTCTTTTTCTTTCTCAAATTCTTATTCCTGTTCAAATGTAAAGGTAGAAGTCCTCCTAGTACCTATAGATCTTTATATGTCTTCATTACAACCGATATATTTACAACCTTCTCTTCTTTTGGTGAATATGTTGAGTTTCTCTCCTTATCGTGATTAGAGGATTCTTGTAGTACTTTATTTCTAAAATCTTTTTTATGGATCAATTTCATTTGTGCTATCTAATATCCTCATAAACATAATTGATTTTCTTACTTGATAAAGGAAATGATCTAGAACCTTTCTTATTTATCTTTTACAACAATCTCACTGATGCTTCAATGTGTCTTTATCTGATAAGTTGAAAGCCCACATATTAATTCATTATCTTTCTTTCTAGTTATCCCTATGGGTCTTCCTCTGCCTCTTCTATTTGTCAATGGGGTGCAATCTTTCTTTTGTTGATATATAATTGTGTCCCTTACTAAAACATTATTCTTATTTACCACCACATTTATCTCCTTAGACTCCACTTGATGATCATCTAATGCAAATTATTGGTTATCTATTGAAAATTAATTAGTATTATCTGTATCCTTTATTATTGCATCTAAAGATGAATTTTGAAAAAGATCTCCTTGAACTTTGATTACTTCATTGTAATAATCTTCTGAAAGGACTTGATCTGCAATTTCTTCAATAAGTCTAGTTGCATAAAATTTTTGACAAAGTTTTCCATGTCTTGGATATGAAATTGGTTCCTAGAAACTACTAGTGTTTTCATCTCTTCTCTTGATTTTCCTCTTATCCCTCCATTTTCTATATCTATTTGGATATCATAAGCTTTAGGGTTTATATCATTGAGTATGTTCCAAACAAAAATGTTATCCTTAAGCTTTTCGACACATCCTTTTCCATATGATTAGGAACAAGGGCTGCATTTGCGCAGCTGGAGTCCCTGCCTAGTGCTTGAAGAAGTAGCTCATACATTGATTTGTAAAGGCTGTAGTTAGTTGTCTTTTGTTTATAAAGGCTGCAATTAGCTGTCTTTTATTTGTAAAGGCTGCAGTTAGCTGTCTTTTGTTTGAGTAACATTGCTTGAGTAACAGGGAAATGTCTGGGCAGAAGCATATGTGGCACATAGTAGCTGCTTGTTATTTTTTATATCAATTCGTAAATTACACTTAGTATATTTTATATATCAATTAGAAAGAGTTGAGAAGCAATCAATCCATTTTTATAGATGTGGGCGTGAACATACAACCCTATATTTTGGCATAGCAAATAGAAACATGAAAGCAAGAGACAACTCCATAACAAAATACCTAGCAATGACAAGGCTCCATATGGAAAAGCAAAACTGGAAACATCGATTGAAAAACACAAGTTCAAAATATGATTAGTTATCTCATTGAGGTGTAGTAGTCCTACAAATATGAGAAGCATCAAATCAGTACCTATAATATCGAACGATATCACATCAAGGTATATTGTCGTAATAACAGGTGGACCGATCTCACCAAAATTGATAAGAAACACAAGTTGAAGAGGGAATTTTTGTGACATCGTACAGACAGTGTGCATACATATTGATGGAAAAGAGCATTAATATTGTTGTTATAGTGTAAAAATACTGAAGGCAATGATCAAAACCTCATTTGTCATTTATTACTCTATCCACCCTAAAATAGTTTCCAATTTGATCATTTCAACTGTTTCTAGAGCTTTGCATTCAACTAGGGTTTGCAAATGTTAAAAAGATAGATTTCCAGCAGTTCTATCCATGTACAACCAAACTAACTAGATCATGCAGCATGGATTTCTAGCTGCTACAATGGGTGGGGAATCTGACCAATCTAACCTTCCAACAACCTTATTACATCCTAATTAGGCTTGAAACTGAGGTAATATAAGTGGAGGTAGAAGCCTCAAATGTTGTCAAAGTGGTTGCAGTGAAACAAGTTATTGCTGGTCAAGTTTGATTTAATTCTCATTAATCAATGATTAACAAGATTTATACAGGGTACTGCCTCCTCAGATATTCAGACTCTGTTCAATTGCATGAGAATCAGCATCAACAAATAAAGAGGAATATGGCTATCTAGTAATCAAAATATAGAGATATTTTACCCCTTGAGGAGCTTGATTGTAATGTTTTGGTTCCTACTCTTCAGTAATGAACTATTTCCTTGGCAGTGCAATTTAATAAATTCTTCAAGTACTATGGTTCCGTAATTCAAGTACTATGCTTATATGAATATGCAATCTATTTTTACTATACATCTTAAATAGAGTAATCAAATTGTACTAATGGGATGTCTCATACCTAGGCACAATAGTAGTGACATGACAGTAAAACCTCATGTCATAGATAGAAACAAAATCAACAATTGTAAAGCGGAGAAAGAAGACAAAAAGAAGTCAATGGTTACTAGTTGCTCATGCTGATGGGCAATGGGTGCTTAAGCATCAGAGATATCTAAATAAAAACAAAGAAAGGAAGTGATGAGTGAGAAGGCATATAAACTTGAACAGTAGAGATTACATCTAGACTCAAATAGAGTAGTCTTTTAATAAAGAACGGTCATAATCACCTAAACACTCATAAATAAGAGAAATATCACAACAAGTTTAATGGAAATAGTTTATATTCATATTTGCTAAAGGAAAAAGTGGAACATGTTTATCATACACCCAAAACAAGAGTAAAAGTTCAAAGAAATTCAAAGATTTTGATAGCGTCCTTGCAAAATCCATTGTGTGCATATGGGGCATGATGTCAAACAGTTCATGGTAGTTTACAGTACATAAACAACAGGTTCAGATCTAAATTCTAGTACTAGCATTAAATTCTACTGACAATTTTTTTAAAGGAATTAATATTTGGACCATCTACAACATTATAATAGGTCATATTACACTATTAGTAAAGCATTGTCATATTCTGAACATATGCATTGTAATACTACTTAGGGCAATTTTTTGTTTAGACATTGCACTCAATAATTCATAGTCATAAATATGTATCAGATTAATTATAGTCAACAAAATTTGCAGTGTCATAATGTGGATATGTGAAATATGGTGCTATATTGTAGAGCATTTTTATAATATTGACAGTTGCATTATAATTAGCTTAGACCAATTTGTGCTTCAATGTTACAAATTATCCTTGTAATATAGTTGTTTATGCTTTCAGTGGCTAGGAGTGTTAAAAAATTTCCAGCTTATAGTTCTTTTTTGGTTGTTGCCTGGAAGCTGTGAATTGGACATTACTTTTTCTTTCTTGTTTGAAGTGGATGTTCAAAAGCTTCCTACAACTATGCATTGCTATGCAATTTGAAGAACAGAAGGATCGTGGCGTCTTTAGTTAACTTGGGAAGAAGAATGAAGATGAAACAAATGAGCAACATGTCAACCCTGTTCACCCTGCAGCGGTGCTGGAACTCCAATTCCATCGGAAAAGTGAAGAGAAAAAATGTTACAAGGCTTTGCTAAAAAATCTCCATCTGACAAGCAGCTCTTCTTCATCCTCTGTATCTTTTCTTAATCTCTTTACTAGATTTTTTCAATTGGTTACTATTTAAAAATATGAAATAGTAGATATTAAGAAACTATTTCAACTAGTTTGTATTATTTATATGAATGCAATGTTGACATCTTTATATGTGCAGGATAGTGATGAGGAAGAGGGAGAAAAAAGAGGAATAAAGAAAAAGAAAGGCAACGTTAAGTACAATATTCAAGAAAAGAATCATGATGAAATGAAGAATTGAGGGGACTCCTATTTTAGGATATCTTATAAATTTATACTTAATTCCTCCTCGTAAATATATCCAGATTGTGAATTCCAACTTGTAAGATTGGTCTATATGTTAGAGAATACCATTAAAATATAAGAGGAAGAGTCAAATAAAATTCAAGCTAGGGAAGTTAAGCAGCCATTAAGGGGTTTCACTCTATATTGTGCTGTCTAAAGAAGAGTCCACTCAGACGTGAAGTTCAAATTGTAATGTGTTTGTTGCAGCTCTTACCTCTATGACATTGTTTTTCTATGTCAACAAAATATTTGTAGTTATTCTCTAGTTGGCTTATCTATGTTGTTAAAATTATGGTAGAAAATCTTGATTCCTCATAAATTGCTAAACCAATCTGACCTTCCAACAACCTTATACATCCTAATCAGGCTGGAAACTGAAGCAGTATAAGTCATCAGCTATAAAAAGTTTTGGGTAGATGAAAATGTGTATATGTAAGCCTATTATATACTGTCCCCAGACTGGAAATGGGAGGGGAGGCAAATTTAATACAGGGTGAAAAATGGACAATACACGTGGTCACGGCCACCAGTTACTCATTTAAATTGATGAAAATCTAGAAGTTATATTAAAACGTAAAAAAACACTACTTCTTAAAACATGGCCAAGCTTTGGTAGCAGAGTTGACTTCGATGCTGTATAACAAATTAGTAGAGAGAAAAGGCTCCGAGCCTCTAAAGTTGAAGGAAAGTAGCTTCTAAAGACATAATTGACAAATCCATTTTGTGCATATTATGCAATCATGGCATTTCGTGAGATGGAATTTCCTTGAGGCATTTTGTCAAACAGTTCGCCTGTCTTGTCCATGCTTATGAAAGGATCTGAAAGGAAATCATACTTAGCATGCCAGTTATGAATGCTTCCAACTATTTCTACTAAATATGAAGGAAGTCCCATCAACTTTTCAATTGTAGCCTATTTCACATACCAAATACATCTACAATACATACCTATTATTGGACACTTCAGATTTGTATACCTTAATTGGAGGGTTCCTCTTTATTTTTCCTTGCTCTTGGCCTGCTCTGTTACTTGTATCCTATCGTTATTCACCTAGTTAACTTTAATTATAAACTATTCATATGATTACTATTTTAATAGTTAATACACCCAAAGTGGATATTGCAAAGCACAAGAATGGACAGCTTGTGCCACTATTGTTTGGACAGTATTAATATGACATCAAATAAAGGAATTTCATTTAAAATAAACGGAGATACTAGTGGATTGTCCAAATCGTAGTGATTGACAAATCCATATGCAAAGTGGGAGTCAGGGAAAGAAAGGACAGACCAACATAGACAAGATTATTGCAGTAAAGACTTATCTGAGATTAGGGGCAGCCACTCATCTATTAAATAAAATTAAAGCTCGTCCTCAAAATTGTGAGCTATATGTAATTTATTGAAATTAATATCAAACATTAACGATCAATAAGCCCATCAGCCTTAAAATCCCAATGCACCAGAATTTGATTTAATGGGTGGGCAGCCGCATGAAGTAGAGAATAAAGTGCATTCTATTTAGTTTCTTGCAAAAAGCTTTCCTAATTTTTTGGAAGATCGTATCATTGGTATTTTCGATTGGGAACTTTAAATATGGGGGAAACAAATATTATTGTGATGCAGCTGCAGTTCGATGGCTCCGATCAAGGAAACCCCGGGAAAGAGAAATGTTTGTATCCACTTCTAACTCAATTGGTTGCTCTCAATCATCAAAGTCCCTTTATCCCGCTCAGAGACAGGAAGGAAATAGGGGGAAATTAGGCTAAGCGACCCGGTGGTCGAGTATCCATGGTTCCAAAGAAAACTGCTTCTATAAGGCTGAGCCATCATTTCATCTCCATCTATACCTCACACCCACCCCTTGCCGAAGCGGAGATAGGTACAAAGCGAGCTTGCTGAATTGACAGAGGAAAGACAGAGAACAAACAAAGACATACATAGAGTTGCAGAGAGCTG
>MU225789.1:1659970-1673406 GCA_018584345.1 Thuja plicata
GTGTTAGTTTTATAGGTTTCGCTAATAGATTAAAAGTGATTGGAAAAGACAGAGTCTATGTTTGGGAAACAATTTATTATCATTCTCAAAAGAGTTAAATGTAGAAAGGATGTTATTTTTTTTTTTATTTTATTGTGTGCATGGGTTATGCTAGTCAGTTTCTCATCATCTCATTTTTCTTTAGATATATAGGTTGTTTTGTACTTTATATTTTGGTATTTAAGTTATCGTAAGTGATACTTCAGATTTTTCTTTTTTTCTTTTTATAAGTTATTCATTATAAATAGCATGAATGCATGAGCTTGGCATTATAGAGTCAAGAAACAAGTTTTTTTTTTTTTAAAGTAACTTTTGAAAGTGCATGTATCTTGGGTTTTAAAGAATTTTTTCTTGATAAGATTTGTAAATTTATATTTAAGCTACTTTAATTCTGATTTTTAAGTTAATTGGAGAAAAATGAAAGCTTAATAATTATAGAAAAAGAGCTTTGACTAGTTTAATCTTTAATGTTGCATGTCGACATCTTTTTCATAATTTCTAAAAGGTTGAGAAAAAGCTTTTTGAGCCACATAGAATCCAAATTGGAGGAATTTGACAAAAAAAACTATACAATTAAATACTCACATTTCCTTTCATCATGTTAACTATGCATTTGGTAATCTCAAAGAAATCTGGAACGAATCTCCTGAGAAAGTTTACTTGACCGAAAAATGATTTCACTCTAATTTTGTTCACAAGTAAACTCAATTGTTGGATGGCTCTTACTCTTTTTGGGTCGATCCTTACGCCTTCTTGGGAGACAATGTGGCCCAAAAATTTCCCCTTAGTTACACAGAAAACTGACTTCTTAGGATTCAATGAAATCTCGTCTTCCCGACACCTTTGCAATACTCTCATTAAGTCATTTATGTGATCTACTATTTTCCTGGAGAATACAGTAAGGTCATCCAGATACATACCAATGATTTTGTTCTTCATATCACTGAAGGAAAGGTCCATGCCTCTCTGAAAGGTAGTCCCAACGTTGATTAACCTGAATGGCATCATGTGGTATGTGAAGGTGCCCCATGGAGTAGTGAAAGTCATTTTATGCTGGTCTGCTTTCTCGACTTCAATCTGGTTATACCCTGAGAAGTCGTCTAACATGGACATCATTTCGGCTTTGGCCACGATCTGCAAAAGATGATCCATATTAGGGAGTGCATAATTGTCATTCAAGGAGGATTGATTAAGGTTTCTAAAATCAACACAGATTCTTATTTCTCCGTTCTTCTTCCTCACTGGCACTATATTTGCTACCCAGGTAGAATGGTGGAAAGGGTATATGATCCTTGCTTTGAGAATTTTATCAACTTCCCTGAATATAACATCAGCAACTTTGGGGTTGTAATTCCTTTGTTTTTATCTGAATGGAGTTGCCTCATGTTTCAAAGGAATCTAGTGTTTTAACTTCCCATTCATAAAACTTTTCAAATCTTCATAAATCTAGGCGAACAAATCTTGGTATTCTAGGAAGAGTTTCCTAGCCTCTTCCCTCTCATTTTCAATGCAGCATTTCCCAATGTTGTTCATCTTGGGATCCTTCTCGGTTCCTATATTCATCCCCTCATATTCACCAGTGGTAGGACCTTTCTCGATTCTCTTCTTCTTAACAAAGGTCTCATGCCTATTGAAAATCTTCTCAAGAGTGACTAAATGTGGGCGAATGCTGTAACCTTGTAGGTTTGTAACTGGATGACATCTGACTTATGTTTCTTTTTCTTTTCCTGACGGTATCCTTTATTTATGTTAGGGACATCTTTATGGAAGCTACCACCACTTTCTAGGAAGAGAAGGAGGTTCTGGTTATCTTCAAACACTTGCCAATCTTCTACATTATCTGGCACAAATGGTCGATATACAATCTCCACTTGGTACTTTTTATCTTTGAATTCTAGGTGAGGGAGGAGTAGCGAAGCTGACATAGCCAAGGAGTCTGCCTTGGAGTTTAACTCTCTTGACACAGATTCAATAAAGAATGCATCCAGTGCCTCTATTTTGTCCCATACTCTGTTTCCGTAATTCTTTAATCTATGATTTTTTACAGAGTATTGATTCTTTACTTGACGCACGATCAGCTCAGCATCACCACGAGCTCTCAAGATCTTCACACCTTTTTCCTTTGCAGCAATAATCCCTAACAGGAGGGCTTCATACTTGGTAGTATTGTTGGTGTTCCTGAAATCCAATTTATAAGCCATGGGTTCGCATACTCCTTCTGGTGATATCAATACCACACCTACACCAGATCCTAAAGATGCACAACTGCCATCAAATTCAAGGGTCCAGATCTGTGGTGGTGTTTCTTCGACAGAAAATTGCTTTTCCTCTTCCCCAGATTCTATTTCCTCATTGTGCTCATCAGTAAACAACATATAGTTACCAAATTCCAATTCTTGATACAAAGTTTGGGCTTTAGGGTCGTCAGATTTCAGTACTGTAAACTTAGCTTTCTCCTCCGTGACCAGTTTAATATTTTTATTGCCTACTGGGATTAAAGCTTGAGACAAATCCAGCTTTATCTCCCCTCCAATCTCTCTGCAAAAACTCCTTCTTAACAGTAAATCGTAACTAGCAGGTATATCAACAACAAGGATTGTTAACAACATCTTCTTCTTGGGGTGTGCCGCCAGGACCACTTGAGCATATTTAATTTGACCAACCAGGGGTACTTTCTTAGAATCCATAGAGTAACATCTACCATGGGCTTTAGTGAGGGTAAGTCCTAGAGCTTTGGCTATAGTTGATGGCATGACATTATCTGAGGCTCCGGAGTCTATTATGCAATTTCTTAACTTGCAACCATTAATATATAATGTCACATAGAACAGGTCAGGCTTTTGGCCCGGGAAGGTGGCCAAAATAGAAGGTTCTCCTTGCTTATTTGGTTATGCAAATATAGACTCATTTTCTATAGTAGTCATGACATTTTGGTTTAAATTCATATTCCCTTCTTTACAGTAATCTACTAGCTTTTGCAGTTCTATGGGATTCGACTTAAGGTAGTCTATAGGGGAAATTTGAATTATGAAATCTCTACAAAATTGAATAATGTTAGAAGAGCTTTTCTCCTTACCTGGTTGTAGAATTCTCACTCCTTGATTGGCTTCCTTAGAATAGGAGGTACATGCCTCATTATTTTTAAGTGGAGGTGTTGAAGCAGGGATTTTATCCTTCTGACTCCAGGTCAAGACTGTATAAGAGGTCCCGTCTATGGTAGCGTAACATGTTGCTTCTTGCTCTGAATCTAATTCATACTCTAAATATAAGTTTTCAGATTCACCATGCGAGTATGAATCTGGTTCAGCTTCAAACACTCTAGCATTCCACTCATCAGTCTGATGCATTTGCCAAGCACGAGATACATCGGGGCAACTCTCTCCATCATGATCGGTAGTTAGGTGGAAGGCATACATGTTTCCTTTTTTAGGAGTAGCTTCTATAGCTAGCCTCTGTAGTGGAGCAGTTAACTGTAATGCGTTTCCATTGACATTCCTCCCCTCATTGTTTCTCCCAGGCTGATCCTAAAATTTTCGTTGGTAGGTATTATTAAATCTGGGAAGTTGCCTCTTCAAGGCAGTGAATTCATTGGACAATTTTTGAATCATCTCATCTGATGACGTAGTATTGCTACTACTGGTCCTAGATTGTATCTCTCTTTTCCATTTCCTGGATGAGATCATATGGTCCTCAAGTTCTAGAGCAATTCTCTATGTGGCATCCAAATCTGCAGGGTTCACCCTTCTTAGATCATAATTGATGTCCGGTGGCATAGCACTTATGAAGAATTTTTTCAAATTTCCTATCGTAGGCCTGTCAGCTGCTGGAATACGATCTACAAGCTTGTTGAATTTAGCTATAAAATCCCTCATACTGATAGAGGGTTCTTTCTTGATGGAATTTAAATGCGTCAATAGGGCATGCTCATCTTCAGCAGTTTTAAACCTTCTTTCAAAGGCAGCTCTCATGGAAGCCCAATCAGTGATGGAAGAATTAGGTAAATGGTGAAACCAATAAGCAGAACCCTCAACGAGGGTCTCAACAAATATTCTGATGGCCACATCCTCCTCTCATACTACTAGGATATTGATTGAAGCAAAGAAGGCGACAATGTGCTCGTCTGTAGATACTTTCTCGTCTCTAGAAAATTTGGGAAAGTTCTTTCTAGAACCCAAAGGGAGAGGATTATACGCTGCTAATTGCAGAGGTCCCACTGTGGTATCCCAAGGAAGTGCCATATCTACATGGGGTAGATAGGGCATTAGATTGATAACGGGAGGGGAAACTACTCCGTGTAAAGTTAACACTTGGTAAGTGGTGGAAAACTGAGTAGTTTTCTTAGGAGGTGAAGAAGGTCTACTCTAGCTCCTTGCGGTTCTATTTCCTCGGTGAGGTACTTCTAAAAGAGAAAAGTTAATATCCACAATTCTTTCAAAGATTGGGTCTGTGCTACCTTCTTTCCTTGTACTCCTGAGAAACCTTTTAGGCTCCAGATTTTCAACTAATTATGTAGCCTAGCTTCACAATCTGCTCAACATTGTGTCCTTCTTAGATTTCTCCTTCCAATGACTATTTCAAGTGCTTCTGCCCTAGCTTCTTCTTGTTCAAGCACTTGACTAGCATTCCTATAGTGCTTTGTATCTCCACGCAAAAGTGTTCAAAGAGGATATGAGGTCCTCTTGATCGTCTTGGAATCCAAGATTAGTTGGAGCACAGGAACTATGTTTTCATGGGGAAGCACCATCTTTCTCCATGATATGCTTCTGGTTATAACAACTGTTCGTATCCCCAATAGAGTCACCAAAAATTTGTTGGTAAACAGATTGTTCTTTTGAATTTAACTCTAAAATACCCAAAATGCTTAAGAACAATTGAATACAACAGTTGGAAAATTGTTATTGAAAAACCAATTTCCCTCTAAATTTGAAGGTACAGCTCCCTTATATGAATTATTTTCAGTGAATCTTGATCTTTCCTAATCTAACAGAGGTATGTTCTTGACCCAAGAACAGAAGAGATAAACCAAGCTAAACCCAGATGAGAAATAGCTTAGGCGGGGTGAATTCAACTTTAAATCTAGCCAGCTCTGAGATTTCATCAATCAAATTAACTCCCAAAACTGGCAATGCATGAACTTCTACTGAAAAATGCAAATGAAAAACTAGAGATTAATGATGAAAAGCTAAAGGATCAATCTATTTCATAGAAACATTTCCCAACTCAGGATAACAATGGATCCTCCCCTAAATTAACTGTATCAAATCATAATACAAAAATATGGTTCAAATATAGATTCCAAATCTAACCTCAAAGAAATATTCAAATGAAATGCAATGGAATAGTTAAATAAATGGTATTCAAACACACAATTGACTAGCAAAATGCTATCTTTCACACCAAAATTTAGCCGACCTTTGTATTGATTTTGGAAATAGTACATATAGAGTCCCAGATTGGGTCGTTACAAAAAAAGGGGGGTAACTGAAACAGTTCAACTTCCCCAACTAGAAATGATAACCAAAGGTTTATTCGTTACAACATCAATCAAAATTTGGTACAAAGAGAGAAACTATTCAAGCTTCAATTTCATCCCCTTTGCCTAATTTATCCCTATAGGCAGTGGTAGCTATGATAACTTTGATGAGCTCCTCATGTTTGTTGACGTGGGCATTGGTGTATCGGATGAGCCATCTGGAATTCTCCTTAGCCAGACTCTTAAGGGCATCTATCCAACCCTTCAATTCTTCCATGGCCTTATAAATACATCCACTCAACTGCTAGAGCTCTGGCACTTTGTCCAAATGGGTGGAAGATGGCTCTGACAGCTTGTCCACATCATCAAAAAATGATTTTTGCATATTGGCCAATCCTATCATTTCTTTGCCTTGCCCACTCATCTGGGATTCTGTGTGCAAACCTTGAAGAATCTTAAATTATTTGCTTTGTTCTTCCTTGACCTTAACATCTACTTGCTGCAGCCCCGTCTCAGCCTAGATGATCATTTTGATTTTGAACTCTAGACTTTGAAGCCACTCGATTAGAGATTCATCTCCCTTTTGTAGAATCTTGGCTTTCAACACCTCTTTGGTCTTCATCTTTACTGTTACATGGAGTGTCACTATGCATTCCTGACACTTCACTCTCTCAGATGCAAGAGTTTGCAAATTATTCTCAATGTTATTCCTTTCTGTCTCCAATCTCAAGAGAGCATTACCCAACTGATCGACTACTGACAATCCCTCAGATTTGAGTCTGTCAACCCATCCCTTTCTGATCTCTGCAAAGTGCCTATCCTCTTGCAACTTGGCTAATATAGCTTGATTCTAGACCGCACTGGGATCAAAGGTGGTTTGGGTGCTGGGAACGCTTGCAATCAGAGTGAGGAGTTGTCTTATGAAATTGGTTAGCTCAGCCAATTATGCTTTCAGTTGAACCTTGGCAGTCTTGATCTCCTCGAGTTCTTCCTCTATCACCACATTAGTAGATTTCCACCAGTCCCCCTTGGTGTCATGATGAGCCAACCCCATATCAAATGACTGCAACTGAAAGTTTGAAGCGGTCATATCCTCGAATCTACCTTCCTTGGTTGGCTTGGCCACTTCCATAGTGAAGTGTCCAGTCTTAGGGTCACGACCCAGAGTAGACATCATCTTTAATTTCTTTTGTTTTCATGTAGTGGCCTTGGGCTGAAAGGCTCATGACAGAGTGTCTTTTCTAGAAATTCTTTCTTCTGCCCTCTTCCTCTTGCGTTCCAAAGTATTTTCTATCTATGACTCTGCGCTAGTAACTTTGTTGGCAGAAACCAACTCCTTAACGAAAAACTTCCTTATGACTGGGGGCATAGCCTGGTCTAGAAGCAAATGGATTTATCGAGGTAGGAGAAGAGGAAACCAATTTAGCTACTAAAGAAACCTTCTTCTTTCTTCTTCTGATTCTGTGGTTGAAGGAGTATCTTCACCCACTTCCACTATGACAGGGGACCCTCACCTTGGAGAATCTTGGGTTGAAGTGCCAACCAATACATCTACAGTGACTGCTTTAGCTGGCTGCTCTGGTTCCGTACCTTTGGTGGGTTCCTCTGTTGTTCCAATATTTGGAAGTGGACCTCCTCCACAAGTCTTCTTTGGTTGAACTTCTTTTTCTAGAGTTTCAACGCCTCCCCCAGCTGGTTGAGATGAAATCTTGGTCATAGTTGGGAGTACCACCAAAGAAGTTGTTGTGATGTTGGAATTACCCTTTGTCGGGGTCCTTTGATTAGGAGACTTCATTTCCGACCTCTTCCTTCTTCCTACCATCTATTCAACCCACTACTCTGTCCTCTTATAAATACCACTCATTAGAGTCTGCAAGTCACCCACGGCTTGATCTAGCATGGGCTCAGAACTGATGGAGAGAGGTTTGATCTTCTCAAGATAGGTATTATCATACATGTGCTAGCCATCATCTAGTAGCCCCTCAACTACAAAATTGACCTTGAAATTTTTAATTTGTTCAATGGTTAATTTGGCATAAAATTTGTCTCTTCTCTCCAGATCATCTCAAAAATTTGCCCAGTAGTCTTCAATGTCATCTACATGGTGGATAGCTCAGCTCATTTGCAGGTAATCACGAGCATAATTAACTGGATCATATTGTGGCCTCAGAACATCATAGGTTTCCAATGAAATCCTCTTGGAGAATGCCTTTCAAACATTCTTCGCCTCAGATCGGGACGCACAAATGTAGGCTCTAATAGTCATGGGGAATTCATAGCCTTTCTTCCTGGCATCGACATAGATCAAATTCACTTGCAGCGCTTGCCTCATCACCTCCACCAGCACGATCATATCCATGGGATATCAGGGTAGCTTTAAAGGGAAGTCATCAAAACCTGCAAGATGAAGGTATGATAAATCTCTGAATTGAATAAAATAGCATCCAAATTGGCTGATAAAAACCATGGCTTCGGGAGAGAATCTCCTTTCTAGATAGCCTTGTAGCTCCTTGCACAATCTCATTTTAAACGCATCATTAACCCAAAGATATTCTTCATAACTGTTGTGCAATTGCAAAGAGGGAAAAAAATTGTAACTCTTAACATCATCAAGAAATTCCTCTAATCTAGGAAGCCCTGGCCAAATTTGGATTGTTGCCAGAATATACAAAAGGACTGAAGACATATAAAATTCATTCTGGTGCTTAGCTCTATCTAGGGCCTCCGAGAGGTTTTCACTTACCATAAGGGCCCAATCAATGTAGTGTTGGGAACAGATTACCTGAACCATGAAGAAGTGATGATCAACAAAATTGAGTGCCTCACTCTCACCTCTGATCCTGTGGAGTAGCACCAGAATGTCTATGATCTCCGGCTTCAGATTAGTGCCATATAGTATCTTTGGCAGCTTCCCTTTGGCTTTCTTGGGCTCTTGAAACCATGCTTTCATTATATCCTTCTTCCAAATTGAGTTTTTGGCGATATATTCAGTCACCGCCCGACTGTATGTCATTTCTGAATACTCAGCTTGCTCTGGGATGTGAAGTGAGTTATGGATTGATTCTCTATCGATAGATAGCAATACCGTATCATTGATCAAGAGGATTTTCCTAGTGTCTGGGTTGTATCAAGTGATGCATTCCTAGATCAATTCTGGGGCTTGAACAACCATGGGAAAACCAGCGGCTTTAACTAATCCGCTCTCCTTTAGTTTCTCAGTGATGGGATGCATCTGGTCTGCTTTTAGTCTGTTCTGAAAGTTTTGCATATCAAAGAACTTCTGAGACGTATCCAAAATTTTATCCTATTCAGAAGTAATGCCATTCGTTCCATCGAATCCCATGAATCTGGAAGTCATACTTCAAATGATTTGATTCAGGAATGAAGAATATCTCTTGAGAATGCAGGATCAAAGAACAACCAATATCAAAGGCTTCGAGTTCAAACAATTTGTTAAATGAATGGTAGCTCCTGTTCGAAATCTCCAACTAATCTTATAACTTTTGAATTCTTACTGTTTAACGACCGACTTCCCGTGCCACACGAATGAAAAGACCTCAACATTAATGAAACAGTCCATTATGAAGTAAAATGAATTTATTTGAATTAATTACTTTTCTCTTACAGGCTATTAAGAAATGCCTTTTCACTTTTAGTAACCGCAATGGTAACTTTTCTGAGGTAGTAGAAAATTACTTTTCCACTTCTCATTTAGGCAAAGAAATTCTTTTGGAGTGCTCTCGGTTCAAAAATCCGCCAAAGGGGAAATTTGATCTGTCATGGTGCCAAAATGACATGTGTTGATTTCATCTACCTTCTTTATATCTCAGATTCTTTATGAGATATTTTCTTCCTCGAAATCACTTCATTTTAATGGCTTGGCGGAAAACATACTTTGTGGGTCAAAACCCGCCTGTTGGAGTAGTGGAGAAGCCATTTTCCACTTTTCCGCTTTTCCGCCTTTAGACTTATTTCTTAGATTTCTTTCTATTTAATCATTCCCCTTGACTTGTAGAGGTGTAGTTCTGGCACCGCAATCCTTCTAAGCTTAAGGGATCCATTTTAGAACTACACTTCATGTTGATACATCACTTAGTAGTCATCGGCGGAAGATGTACCCTGCTGATGGTTTTCCGCCGGTGGAGAAGCCCGAACCCAATTTTTCGCCAAGCTGCAAAATGAAGAGTTATGGCTAAATACTTTAGTTGCATGTAAAACTGATGTTAGAAATCTTTGAACCATGGCTTTTACCGGATTGGGAACTTAACCTACCCAATGAAAACACATTTCAAATACAGATTCCCTCCGGCTCACAAAAGAGAGAAATCAAAATGGGGAAATCCGATAAAGGTCTCCTATCCTAAGGGGATAGCTAGACTTAGACCCAGGACTCACATGAAGCTTTCAGGACCACTACTACACCTCGAACAGCCACTTTTGTCTAAAGGTATGCAGACCAAAAGTGGGGCAACAAAGATCAAAGTCATTATACATTTGCAGAAATCATGGGATAATTCAATGGATACTACAAAAGGAACTTTTAGAGATGTTTTTGCTAGACTATGATTAGTAAGTTTTTTTTTTTTAAGATAAGTTTTATCCCTTGTCATTGTTTTCAAAGGGGGGTAATATGTAGATATCAGTGAAAGGGGAAGTAATCGGTATATGATCCATATGGTGAAAATATAGTCGATGAAGAGATCGGTATACAATAGATAATTATATTACATATTTCTCTACATATGTTTTGGTATATATGTTTTGCCACCAAAGCCAAAGGGGGAGATTGTTGGAATTATGATGAATTTTTCCTATAAATGACGAGTTTAAGTTTTTCATTGTTAGAAACTTATAAACTTTATTAATTTTGGGGCATATGTTAACCTAACCGATTGACAGGATGAATAGGTGAAGCAGATATGCTAAGTGTTTTGATCGGTGAGTAGGAAGATAGTAACAGTTTTGAGTAGTGCTTGAGATGGTGAGAATATTGGGAGATGTGATCATTACCAAAGTCTTATTATGATTAGGGGAGTACAAATTTATGACCGTGCCACTTAACTCAACAATGTGTGAAAGTTATTTTTTTTGGTAATTATTCTATATGAGCCGGTTGAGTTACCAATTGATACTTGATGATCATATGGTTAAGGCGGTTAAGTTAACAATGATGTTTCATATTAAATGTTGGTATTATGTTTTTGGGTCGACATGTGAAGATTTATTGACGTGAAGTTTCATGAGTTAAGTCAAGTTGAGGGATGAATTGTGGATTATTTTTAATATTTATCCAACTTAAGAACAACTATAAAAAGGGATGCTAAATCAGAGATTTAGGGTTGTTGATCATGTTCTTGGGGTTGTGATTAGAGACACAAATAGAGTTTTGTGTCAAGTGATCAGATATTGGATTGGATCTTACATGCAAGCAGTGCTATCAAAGATCAGTTATTCAAGTTCATTGCTCAAGGCTAACTAAGGAGGTTAGCAAGGTTAAATCCATTAATAAGGTGCACTCTAACAATTCATTTTGTGTAAATCATCTAACAAAGTGAATTCTAACGAGTTCAAAATCCTCTAGCAAGGTAGATCTTAACAGATCTCATTGTACTTCTAACAAGGTACTAGTTCCTCCTAACAGAGTGAGCCTCTAACAGGACCTATTATAAGTTCCTAACTGGGCAACTCTTTAGAACTATAGTGAAGATATTTGTGGGTGTCATCCATACCATGTTTTGTTTCCCTCTTGCAAGGGCTTGAACAATAAAATTAGTGGTGTTATGGTTTATGCTTTATTGTTTATTGAATTACTTTACTTCTATTCCATAGTTACAGTTACTTGTTTGATTTTGTGGAAGATACTTAAGAGCATAATCAGATCTTTGGTTGAATTTGTATAGGTTTTGTTTGCACTGATTCACCCCCCTCTCAATGCTTCTATATATTAACAATCCCTTGCATGTCATCGGTCTCCCCGCCTTTTGCAAACTTCATCTTGCCACTAGAATTTTCCTTCTGCCTGGGGATTTCGGCCAGCACCCCATTGGCCACTAGTAACCACCTCTGGTTGGCCAATAAATGGACCCACAAGATGCACTCCGGGCAAAGATTTCCCTCAGCTCTCTTTGGCAATTTCACCTTGCAGAGATGATAAGGAGGAGAACAAAGAAATTTTTGATTGATGGACTCTCCCAAACCCTAAGCCTTCTCAGATTGCTGGTATGGGAGACATGAATGACAAGCAAGATCCTCCACCTTCCTCTGCCACAACTTTGGCCGCTTGAAGGACTATCTTTTTTAGTTTCTTTCTATTTGGTAGTTTCTCGGAAATGCCCATTTGGCATTCTGAATTAGGGCTTGTTTTTGTTAAAACTTTGGCTAAGTTCCAGAGTTGAATGGTTTTCTTCTCAAAATTCTTTATGTTAATGTTGAACTTTTCGATGATTAATTAAATTATTTTGGAGTGTCTTTACATTAAAAAAAAAATGTAATTTTCTAGTAGACTATAATATTATGATTCCAATCTATACTTGTATATAATATGTTTATTTAACTAAATTGGTATGAGTTTAGAATTCAATCTATATAAATCATTTTACAATAAAATTTTGTAAAGATTATTTTTTCTAGTAAAACAAAATATATCACTATTCATGTCAATCAAATTCAATCAATTAAACTAAATTTTTTATTTCTTAATTATAATTTTTTATTATCAACTGATCTACATTCTTTAAAAAATAAGAGCAACCTCTAATTAATTTTGAACTAATTCTCTTTATGAGGGCTTAGTTCAGAAATAACTTCTAATTCAAAGTTTCATAAAAGGGGAAACAAGTTAATTGCATTTAACCTTGTGGGAAACTGTTGGCAAGTTGACTTCCTGAGGAAGCATGACTCATTTTTTGTTGTCAATCGTGGCAACAAAGTCATACTTAAGTTTTGTTATGAAAGACAAAATGACTAAGTGTGAAAACAGGGCAGACAGACACATACAGAGATCAGTACTTCAGCGCACATGTTAGAAATCACACCAGAGCATGCGTGCATAGGTATATAATCTATGGTGTATGTACATTCTAGATCCAGATGCACAGAGTACGGAACATCAGTATGGAAAAGTTACAGGCAGATTAGTAAACCTGCAGTCCAGAAGACAGTGCATGGAAGCCGACTACAGTTTTGGTCGGCATGAATTAGTTTGAGATGATAAGGCCATGCACCTTTAGTTATAATTTTTTAATAATGTAATTAATGTTATAGTAAACGCGCTTGAGCCGACTTGTTCGGAAGAGTTGTGTATTTTGGTTTAAAGGCCGACTAGTGTTATGTTTTGGGTTGCACCTATTCAATTGTAAACATATAAGTATGTAATGTAATGTTATATTACAAGAGTCGATTATTATGCATGAGGAAGATACAGATGAGCAGTATAATGAATTCAATAGATGATATAGCTCTTTAAAGCAGTAAGAGCATTCACGCATACAAGGAACTGATCAGACAGTAGTGTCATTACAACAGTTCATTTTTGATATAGTGCATATCAATATTCAGAGGGTTGTAGCCTTCATCTTATTGGGCAGTGAGCCATATACCTTTAATAGGGTTTTGTAAAAGACTCCTAATAGGGTTAGACCTTTAACTAGGTCATTGTACTCAAATTGTAAAGACTGCTTATACCAGGGCAAAGGAACTTTAACAGGTTCATTATACCTAGTACAATATTTGTGGGTACTAATCCCCACTGGAGTTTTCCTCTAATCAAGGTTCTCCATAATCATATCATGTGTTATGTGTTATGTTTCTTTGGATGCACATTTGATATATGTTTAATTGGCTGAAATATAATTAATAGATAAACAATGATTCACCCCCCCCCCCCTCTCAGTGTTTCTAACAATTGGTATCAGAGCTCTGGTCC
>MU225789.1:1725723-1738099 GCA_018584345.1 Thuja plicata
TATATATATATAAAGAGAGAGAGAGAGAGAGAGAGAGAGAGGGGTACATTTTCCTAAAGGCTAAGGTTTTACATACTTTTAAAATTTCCATGTCAACCAGAAGAAACCTCTAAGGACTTGGTCTCTATCTATTTTTCAATGAAAGATGATTTATAAAAACCTTAAGGAAAGGAAACTAAACTTAAGACTAGGGCAATCCATGAAATTTTTTCACTAGAACAAGGAAATTAATATTAGGACTGTGAAAATCGAACCAATTTTTGTCCACTCATGCTTTAATGTTGTTAATTAAGAACCAAATTCTAATTAATTTAATGATGGTCATCATACTCTTCACTATTTTAATCAAAATTTCTACCATTGGATTGAGAAAGTTGTATAAGATATTAATTCACATAATCTCTGAGTCCACCTCCATATTAGTGTTTTTGATTAATCCAATTCAACCTTTAGGCCATTACGGTGTGGAGTTCAAAACCTCTGCTTGAGACTTCAAAATATTAATAAAAAATTTATAGTAAAAATTACTATATCCTAGACTATCACTACTACTATCACCATACTTTGAACTATAGTCATAAGAGTAATTGAACAAAATATGAGTCCTACCAATAGGAGAGTTTGAGGATAAATACATATTAAACATTGTTTCCATATAACCTTATAGGCATAAAAGTTAAATTAATAAAAAATTGAAAACCAAAATAAACTATAGCACTACTAGCAATGAAGCCCTTACCAGGAAAACACATTGGCAAACATGAGGAAACTAGCCTTAGAGAGCAACTAGACTTCAAATTTGGTAAATGTCATTAGCATTATACCCTCATATGAATGTAATCGCACAAACATGTCAAGTTCATTGAAATGCAATGTCTTTCTACTCCATATTACTCTTTTGATAAGAGTAGGTAAACTGTCTCAATTTAGATCAGGTTCTTGAGCTCAGTTATAGTAAACGATAAAGGGGGAGGATAGAATATCCAAAGAAAAATGCTCAAAAAGTTACTCTAAGAACAACTCTTTCAACTTAAAAGTTGGTCAGCTGTTGAACATTCAAGAAGAAGTAACCACTGATTATGAAATTTTGGACTATCTCAAACTAATAAATTTGATAAAGCAATGATACCAACTTAATTTATACATGTGGGTGCCTCAACAGGGCCAAATATCTGTACTGATCAATGCATTTTTCATTAGTCATATAGGTTTCGTTAATAGCTTGTGATTGAAAAGACATTATCTTTCTCAAAAGAGCTTTGTTAAGAGTTTGGTGTCCTTGTGACTTGTTAGAAAGTTAAATATGGAAGCATGTTATATCTTTAATTTTATAGTGTGCATGGGTTATGATATTCAGTTTCTCATTATCTCATTTTTATTTAAATATTATATTTTCTTATTTATATTATTAGTCTCTTCTTATATAGGCAGAGACTTATGTTTTCACCTGGATTATGCCTATTAATCTATTTCTAGGAAAATGTGAACGCGTAGCTTAAATTAAAGTGTTTGTCAATACTTTTTTATTTTTTTAAGAAAAAGTGGTCTGGCCACTATATATATTTATTATATTTAACTCATTCGATGACTCATTTAGGAAAGAATCAGTGAAGAAAACCTAGAATCCTTGTCGATTACAAGTATAAAAGTAGAAAATAAAAATGTACATACAAATATATCTACTTTCAAAATGGGTAAGTGATAACCACTAAGATACAGTTCAACTTCAGGGATGATTGGGATTTTCTAAGAATACCATCAAAACTGATATCTAAAAGCTTCAAGAATTCGTATCTATCCAAAATTGAGCTCAAAAAACTAAACCTCAAAAACTTACATTTATTCTTCCATATCTACGATTTTCATTTGCAACTGACCCTTGTTCTGCCACTCTGATTCCCAGGCATTTTCCCATCTAGCTAGAGGTGTGATGGGAATGTCAATGATCCATCAATCATTTTCTTCTACAGATGGTTCATGTATCACCCCTTACAACAGAAGGCCATCGTTCAGAGAAGAACCCACTAAGGACAAAAGGTTTAAAGCTGCTACATTGGTGGGAAACAACATAACCTATATTCTGTTATCTTGATTGACCGTCTGAATGAGTATTCTCGGAGAAATATTGGGGGAACCAAATATTTCAAGCAAGGCATATACTGTTCTCTTGATGTTTGTGGCTAACTCCTTGCCCAAATCCTTATCCACGGTCTGCAGTATGGTTTTAACATATCTAAAACTTTTTCTTTCCAACACCTTTTGATATTCTCATAAACCATCAAACATTCAAGCTTTTCCATCAGTTAATGTTGGGTAAACAAAACACCCACCAGAGGACAACCAGACCACAAATTATACTTTTTTTTGGCAAGCATTAGCTGATTATACTTGAGGAAATGTGGACAAACCACCTTATTTGTGATTACTGGCAATAAATCAACTGATTGGATCAGATCCATGGAGTTGGAAAAAAAGATGGACAACAGTTGTGATGGGAAAGTGACTTACTTGGATCGTGGCATTAAGATGTGCTCACCTATTACTCTACGAATGGCTCTTCGTATGACTAGAGTATGACAAATAAACACAGAATCTAGTTTGTAAATCATCTACCCTAGCTGGAAGATAGTTCTCTCTTTCACCCGATAGTAGGAAGATTCAGTAATTTCATGCCAATATTTCCTCATCAAGTAGCCCACAGGAGTCACACCTTGTGCACTTATCTAGTGATAGTGCCATCATTCAGAAAGCTTTGTAAAATAAATTTCCACAGACCCCAGTAAGAATGAAATTTTACTTTGGTATTTTGCAGATTATGTCGTGCACTGTATTTCAAATGAAATTGTCAGCTTACTTTGGGAAACTTATGCGTTTGTGTGTGTAAGGCGCTATCTTTTCCAGTCCTTTGATTTTTTCACATACTTACCAATTTTATTGCCCACTTGTCATAGTGTGATCACAGAGCCAGCCACCATTGTAAGGACTTAGCATGTCTTGTAATCACATGGGATGCATTAAGCTTATATGTTGTATTTATTGATTGGCACACCATGTGATTTTTCCCATTTGCATTGTCACAGTCTGTATATTTCTACAGTTTGAGTGTAATGATGCAGATTATGGAGATTAAAGTAACTTGCACAATCTGGGTACATCGCCAGTAGCCAAGATCATAGAATGTTACTATGTGTGTCCATGACATGTCATAATGATTGTACAAAATCCTATTACAAAGCTCATATATTGCACAATCCCCAGATTTCCCCATATCTACCAACACACTAAGACTTTGTTTCACCCCTGTTAAACTGCATGTCAATTTTAATCAGTCTTTGCATTACACAATCATTCATAATGAATTCCCGTGGCTTAATTTCCTCATGGCTCAAACCTTCACAACCCAAATTTGCTAGGTAGTCTGCCAGGGCATTTCCTTCTCGCAGTGTGTGGGAGATGCACATTGTTTTGAATGTGTCTAGAAGCATTCAAATTTGTTTTAATATATATGTTAGTTTCCAGTTGTGTGATTCCTGTTTGATGCATTCAGTAATTACAATAATAGAAACACCTTCTACATGGATATTTCCGAATCGACATTTCCTTGCTAAGAGTAAATCATCAAATAAGGCATGTTCTTCTACTATATTATTTGTTCCTGGAGGTAGAGGGGATGTTTTAACAGCCAATACTACTCCTTGTTGATCCCTAATGCATACACCAATCGCTGACTGACCCGGATTGCCTCGCGAGGATCCATCAAAGTTGATTTTTACAAGCCCAAGTTGAGGCGAGATCCAATGTAAAGAATCCCTGCATTGTGTTTGATTTTCTTGATCTTGTTTTCCCTAGCCAATAGGTACATGAATATATTTCTACTCCCAAATGATAGAGCTATCCCATGAAGTTAGAACTGGATTGCATTTTATTTGATTATGACTAGCATTCACCACCTCTGCTATAGATTTTTCAATACTCACAAGAACAAATTCTATTGAAATGGGATTATGACAAAAGATACTCTTATTACGTTCCCACCATAATGCCCAGCCAACTAGATCCAGGATACATTTGCATAAACTAGAGAAGAGATCTTTAGAATAATGTTCTGGCCATGCTTGAACTAGATCCTATAAGTATTCAGAAGGGGATGGAATATTTAATTTTCCAAGTACAAACATCCAACATTGGTGCACAAATTGACATTTAAGGAATAAGTGATCCACATCTTATAACTCTTGGTCACATAATACGCATTTGAATGGTTGGGAAATGTGGAGCTTACTTAATCGGTCGCTTGTGAGAGCCTTTTTTTTAAAGCAATCCAACCAAAGCACCCTACCTTAGGGAGAGATACTTGATTCTAGAAAAAATAGAAGGAATTATAAGGTTCTTTATTTGATTCGTACTGTTTTATAATCCTATAGCCATCTCTGATATTGTATGTTCCATCCTTAGCAAGGGCCCACAGAATCCTATCCACTTGTCCAGATAAAAAGACCACTTTTGTTTGAATTATATTGGCCAGCCTATCTCTATCTTGCTATGAAATGGGCAATTCACTTGGGTCTTTCCATATTACTCTTTTAGAAAACAAAGTAATTGCAGATACATAATCCTCCAAATATCTGCCCCAATGTGTTTCTGCTGAAACCACCATCTCATCCATTGGTAGTGATTGAATAATGGGAGGTGATCCATTCCAGGAATCTCTCCAAAACTTAACTTTGTCTCCCGTATTTAGCTCCCAAGTGATATACTGAGTAACAAGATCTCTAGAAGCCATTATAAAATCCCACATAGCTGATCCTTTTGGGGGGTCTTGGGTGGTGAATATTCTTGAGGGGCAAAGATTATCTAGATACTTTTGTTGCATTACTTGACACCACTTATTATCTGATTTAGTATACATTTTCCATACTCATTTACCCCAAAATTCTTTATTTTGGTTTTCTAAGTCATGGATGCTAGCTCCACCCAGAGATTTGACCTGTGTCATATCTTGAAGTGAGACAAGAGGTATTTTATTTGCACCATTTATATTCCTGGAACATAAGAATTCTCAAAGGAGCTTTTGGATTGTCTGAATCACTAAGGAAGGAGCCTTTAACACTGAAAGATAGTAGTTAAGAATTGCATCCAACACTATTTTAATAACTATAATCTTCCCTGCAAGTGATAACCATCTAGCTTTCCAAGCCACTATTCTAGATTTGATTCTATCGATGATAGGTGTCCATAAATTAATTCTGTTGGCTCCCATGAAAAAGGGTATGCCAAGATACACTGATGGTAGGACATCCATTGTAAATCCCAAAGTGTTGGCTATTCTTCCTGAAATAATTTGGGTGGTATGGAAAAAAAATATTTTTGACTTCTGGGCATTGATTTTTTGACCGGAAGCTTGAGTGTATAAGTATATGATTTGTTTGGCTTCTTTAACATTTGATGATCCCTAACAAATAGAAGCCTAATGAAGTAGCTATGTACAAATAAAAAAAATGCTCGCAACCAGAGAGTAGGAGAAAATTCGTGAATGAGGAAACTCCTCTTGCAATAAGAGAGAAATAGAATTAAGGACTAAGAAGCCTCCGAAATAATGTCCCAAAAGTAATTGGAAGAAGAAGAACCTCATCTAATTCCTACAGAAGTTGTGGACAATTATTTTAAAAAAAATTGATTTAGTGTTTTTATGAAGAACCTCCTCTAAATCTAGAGCAATGGTCATGATCAAGAAGGTCCAAAATTTTTAAAGAGTGGCCTCAATAAAACTATTCAAATAATGACTAGATGGAAGGAAAAGAAAAATATATGTTGTTGCAAAAAAAAAATAGAGACTTTTGTTTGTTTCTATGAAATAGATGCAGTTGCAAAAAAAAAAAATTGAGCCCACGACAGCCACCAAACAATTAAAACTCAGTGGATGTTGTCTAAACAATAAACTAAACTAAGATGATCCATACAAGTTATACACTAAAAAAAAGAACCTAATGTTGGGAATACATAAATCTACCCAATTTTCCCCCATCCATGCTTTGATGTGGATTAACAGAATTATACTCTTTAATCTTTCCATCATTTGATTGAGAAAGTCATCTAAGATATTGATTCACATAATAATATTTGAATCCACCTCTAAATTTAGTGATGACCAAGATTTTGAGGTTTTAACTTGGTCTTATTTTTCCTCATAGCGAAACCATGCTACCACAAACCATATATTATTCATTATAACTTTGTGCACATGCAATATCGCTTTTGTGTATACGTATAGAATTCGAGTCTGGTAAGTGCCACTAACACTATACCTTCACATGAATGTAATCACACAAAAAATGTCAAGCACACTGAAATTAAATAATAATATATGGTGGCTTACAAAAGTTATCATCAAATAAGACTAGCTTCGCACTTTAGTGTGCAATGGGAACGCCGTAGAGTTATGGAAAGTTCATTTAAGTATTTGTCCCTTTTTTTGTCACTCCTTATCATCCTCTCTAGATCTCCTTATCTTTGTATCAATATATCTCACCATCTATATATCTTTATAACTCTTCCTCTCTATCTCTCCCTCTCTATGTCTCCCTCTATATCTCCGTAGATCTCTTTCTATCTTTACCGCTTGATCTATCTCTAACTCTCTATTTGTTTTTCCCCATCCTCCCACTTTATATTCATCTATATCTCTATCCAACCATCTCTCTCCATCACCCCCTTCCTATACCTTTTAATCTTTACATCTCTATATTTACTCTTCCATCTCTCCCTCTATATGTATCTCTATCATGTTTGGGATAATGAATCCTCTAACTATCACAATCTATAAACCACTCAAGGGTTTTTCCTTCTCTCTCTATGGAGAATGTCTTTATGGATGTCCATACATGTCTTGAGCAAAGTCAACTCTTGTGAAAGGGCTACTTGGCTGCTCTAGGTACCAAATCTTTAATACCTCGGTATTGAAGGTCTTTGCACTATGGTTGATAGCTATGCATCAAATTTTGTTGGTAAGAATGGTCACAACTTCTCTTTCATATTTTCTTCATCCCACTCTTCGATATCATATGTTCCTAAATTAGCAATAATCTCCATATTGAGCCACAAATGGAGAGATGTACTACTTCTTACACCAATTGATATTGTTCATACACTACATTAATGTCATCTATATATCTTGGTTACAATGTAGATGTTATAACCTAAATGCAGTAAATGATGAAACATATTTCGTATTAGGCTTGAAATCCATCGATACCTCCCACTTTATATTCATCTATATCTCTATCCAACCATCTCTCTCCATCACCCCTTCCTATACCTTTTAATCTTTACATCTCTATATTTCTTCTCTCATATCTCCCTCTATATGTATCTCTCTATCACTCTCTATGGCCATATATCTCCCCCTTTCTACCTGTCTCTATTACTTTCTACTTATATTGTATTTTTATATTTCTCCCTCTCTGCTCTCTATTTTTTATATATTACTGTTTAATTTTGAAACATTAATATAGAACAATAAACACAATATAAATAATTAAAATTAAAATGTGAAAAGAATGTCAAATAGCGTGAGGTAAAAGGCATAGATTAAAAACATATTTTAATATCAGTAAATTTCAATGCTCGATATTAATATATTGTTAATCGTAGAAGCTCACTTAGTACTGGTTAGAACGAAGGTCAGGATTCATGTAATCTGCTATGTTCTTGAAATGAGCCACGTTCTCTTTTTTGTTGACTCGTCGTCCACATCTATGGTCAAATGAAAATCAATGAATGCCTAAAACTATGAAAGGGGACTGAAAATGAGTCAGTTAAAAGTTAGATCCTGATATTAGTGTTAATTAATACACATGCACAACTTTGTAATCTTTCCCTTCCCCTCTCCAATTTCCTATAGCATTTTGAGTTTCTTCTTTCAATGCATCTGGCGGAAGTTCTGGTTACTTGGCCTTTCTGAAATCCGCGTGCCTTAGTTCAGGTGGAAATGCCAATTTATGCACCTTGGATGATGTCACTCCCGCCAAATTTGACAACAACTATTTCAAGAATGTGCAAAGTTTGAAGGGGATTTTGATTTCCTAGTAAATCTTGTAGTCCAAAGGAACTAAGGGGAAGAATACAATTTAGAGTATCATAGATTTCTATGTTGGTGGCGAGGTGTTGTTTATGAAATAGTTTGCACCGTTGATGGTGAAGATGGGCAACATTAAACCAAGAACTGGAATCAACAGGGAGATCAGAAAGAATTGTCACCGAATGAATTGAGTGCAAAGATTTCTCTCTATATGAAATATTATGCATTAAACTGCTACATGTTTTGGAGGATCAGATCTTGTGAGCCGCGCATTTCTTAAAATTCCATAAATGTTTTTGCGTGTTTCTTTATATTAAAAAAATGTTTATAAAAAAAGTTGAAGTTGAAGTTGACATTTCAACAAACGCTTTGATGTAGGTAATGAAAGTTTCGCAGGTTCTGTTTCCCCGCAAGGGAAAAAGCGTGTGGAGTTTACAATTCTAATGCCTTCAGAGCCATTGGTTGGATACTTAAAAAGGCATGGTAACAAGAGAAGACAAGCAAATTGTGCTTCCAATGATGATGAGGAGTAAAAAGGATAGACAACTGGTGAAAATCGATGAGCGCTTCAGATGACTCCAATTATAGTCATTCTGTCTCCACGATTTCCCACTGTTTGATTGTCAAATTTAGCCTTGACTTTTTCATATGAAAACGCCTACGACATAATAATAATTTGTACTATATTAAAAATATATTATATATTATACTAATATTTATATATATTAATGTTTGTTATAAACTATAATATGTATTAACTAAAATAGCTATAATAATATTAATAAGAAATTAAAAATATATTTTTTATTAAATAAAATATAATATAAAATAATAAATATAACTATATTGCAACTAATAATTTAATTTTTAATTAATTTACATTACAATATAATAAACTGAAAAAATATATCACATAAAAATAATTTAATCAAATTATTAATTCTATAAAATTAATCCTACATAATAATTTTTATGAAATAAATTTCAAAATAAAATATTCTGAATATTTAAAAAATAAACATACCCAATGTAAGTTAAAAGTCAAAAATAATAATCACTATGATTGTATTTGTTTGCTCTGACCGATACAAAAACAATTTTCTAAAGTTATGGATGCTCGTCGTTCGATTTTGGAGTCATCTCGCAAGACTGCCATTTCGCTTTACGAGTTAGAAGACGATTCTCTCCTCTTCCGACACATTCCAATCCTCACTGTAATTGCTCGCTTTTTGAGAAGAAGCGATAAAATTTAGAAAGAATATAAAAATCACGTTTTGTGATTTGCATTCTTCTTTTTCTTCCGTATCTCTGATTAAGGTGGGGTTTTCTCTTTTTCGTTGGCTTTCTAAACATTTTTCATCTACACACCTTGATTTTTTTTCCCGAAATCTTCTACGTTTAAATAGCAGGCGATCTTTACCAGGTGGAAGCCACGACATGGTCGATATGGACCCTAACATCCGTAGAAGCATTATGTGCAAATTTGTAATTGATTTTTTCGAGGAACCCCATACGTTGACCCATGTAACTTTTGAATGGACAGACGGCTCAAGATAATCGCTTTTAACCAAGGACGCGTGTCGAAAGATGATGAACAGAGAAGGAACTGGTAAAGAGCGGTAATAACAAGGAGAGAGAAAACCGATGACTCCAAAATCGAACAGCGAGCAAGTCTTTTTCAGCATCAAGGTTTGCAATGTCAATCTGAAAATGATGAACAACCAACATCATCTAGATGGTCGTCTATGTATCTTTTTCATATGGAAATGCCTACAATTCTACAATACCAAATTCTACAGCGTATCTTTGTCAATTAAGGTTCTATGTATGGCTTTACTTGACAATATATAGTTGAGACACAATGTGTTTCTACTCCAAAAACTCTTTTTATAGAGTAGGCGAGCTGTCCCAATTTACTTGATGGACAACGCTTTGAACGTAAGATTTGGTCGGCCATTGTAGGTTCAGGAAGAAGTAACACCTTCTTATGAAATGGAAACGTGTGCGAGCCTCAACAGGGAAGTCAAATGACCGTAGTGCTCACTACATTTTTCAGTGTTACTTTTATAGGTTTTGCTAATAGCTTAAAAGTGACTGGAAAAGACACAGTTTATATTTGGGAAACAATTTATTATCTTTCTCAAAACAGTTTTGTTAAGAATTTGTTATGTCCTCGTGGACTTGTTACAAAGTTAAATGTAGAAAGGATGTTATTTCTTAAATTTTATTCTGTGCATGGTTTATGCTAGTCAATCTCATTTTGGTTTAGATATATAGGTTGTTTTGTACTTTATATTTTGGTATTTAAGTTATCGTAAGTGATACTTAAGATTTTTGAAGGGTTTTTGTTTTTGTTTTTGTTTTTTTTAATATTTTGTGGTTTCATTTTGTTAAATATTTGTAGTATGTTTTTTCTTTTCTTTTTTTTTATTTTATAAGTTATTCATTATAAGTAGTATCAATGCATGAGCTTGGTATTACAGAGTCAAGAAATAAATTTTTTTTTCAAGTTACTTTTCAAAGTGCATATATGTTGGGTTTTAATGAATTTTTTCTTGATAAGACTTGTAAATCTATATTTAAGCTATTTCAATTCTTATTTTAAAGATAATTGGAGAAAAAATGAAAGCTTAATAATTATAGAAAAAGAGCTTTGACCAGTTTAATCTTTAATGTTGCAAGTCGATATCTTTTTCATAATTTCTAAAAGGTTGAAAAAGAGCATTTTGAGCCACATAGAATCCAAATCGGAGGAATTTGGAGTCCTTTTAATTTACTAAAACTGTAGGTTTCCTTATAAATTCACTATTTAGGCTACAATTTGTGAACTGTTTTAAATTTGTTTACATTTTTAAAATAAAAGCTAGTCTCCCAAGTATCTCTTAAACATTCTTTGTCACTTTCTCCTTCCTCAAACAATGTGTTTGCACTCACATGTCCCTTACCTCTATTTATTATATTATTAATATTCTCAAACAACAAGTTAGAAAAATGATTTGAGAGGGGGATTTTGAGTTCTTATCTCCACACATCCTACGAGGGTAAGGTATTTCCACCATTAAAGAATGGGAGTTGGAAATGTTAATTTTTGGACTTTTATTATGATACCTTTGTATAGACTTCTATTTAAAAGATGTCACTCTACCCTTGCATATTTTTATAATGTGAAAATCCTCCCAATGGCCAAAGAACCTAATAGGAATTCATTTTCCAACTCTTATACCTCAAGAATAGAAGATTGAATTTTGTTTGATTATATAATTAATCAATTAAATTTATATTAATTTCAACATAGATCCTAGCATATGAAATTCACATCTTTAGTTTTTAATAGAAAAGGTGCATTATATGAATCTTCTTAGATATGTTCTAATCCTCTTAAACAACTCTTCCAATAAGAGTCCATGACACTTCTACATGTGTTACAAAGTATAACATATAACTGAATTATAGTTGTCGTGTGTACATGTTATCAGCATGCCAATAAGGAGCAATAGATGTGTCTCTTAGTCTCTGAATTCATTATGACTAGTCTTCTCTAGTTTATTGACAATAGTCCTAGTTCATTCTTAGTGGTTTTTTCATGTGTGTGTGTGTGTGTGTGACGCAAGGACGGTAGGCAATTAGGGCCAAAGGCACTCCTAAATACCTGTAAGGTAAGAAAATGATGTTTATGGACTAAGAGTGTTTTGATAATCAAATCACTTATCACCTTACATTTAATGTTTAGAGTGGAGGGATAAATAAGAGATTCCTCTTTATTCTCAAATGCACAAAGGACAGATCCAAATTGATCAACCCAAAAAGGAACAATGCATAAATGAATCAATCTATTGGAAATAAGAATAAAGAAGGAGATCCTATGTTTCCCTCTTGAAATGTGTGTGAATGAATGTAAATGCGTGATAGATTTAGAATGATTAAGGATTTGAATTGAAATGGATAGGAGAAATGCACTAACCTTGAAATATTGCAGATCTGAAGAATGCTATTTTCTAAGGTCTGTACTCTATTTCTAGAAAATCTGAAGCATGATCCGGAATAGAAACGTAGAGACAAATAAAACCCAAAAATCTTTTTTCGATCTGACACCGTCTTGAGAAAAAGGTCGAGCTTGACCCACAAATGTCACCCCTGACCCAATAATCTCGACGTTGACCTGCACAGGTTTGATAGAAAATCTATTTGTGGATCCCAAAATTTGGCCGAAAAGGGTATCCTAATTTGCCCTCAAATTCAAAGTCCTGAACCTGTACCTGCAAGAAAAAGAAGTTTTTTTTTTTTTTTTTTTTTTTTTTT
>MU225789.1:1757763-1778546 GCA_018584345.1 Thuja plicata
CCCCTTTTCTCAAATATTTGGTCTTAATAATTCCTAAATCTAAGACACTATCGCTAGACTCTAAATTATTAAGCATTTAATCAAACTTTCTTATATAATTTTAACCCTAACTTGTTGAATCAAATCACCAAACATCAAGACCTAAACCCAAAAAGCATAAAACATTGGGATAAATAAAAAATTACTAAGTCAAAAAGTGAAGCCATTCACACATGGGTGCCCACTCAAAAATCAAAATAGAAAAAACAAAAAGGGAATAGGTATAGTACTTTTCATCTAGGAACACATATATTGTCGTATGAGCTTTCAATTGTTGTCTTCTGTCATTTCAGCCTATTAGATTTTTCGTACGGGTATTTTTTATATCTTATTTTGTCGTATGACAGCTGATGTATTGTCGTATGAGTTTCACTACCAATTTTTATTCTATACTTTGTTGTTTCAAAAATAGAAAGCATATTTAGGGTTTCTCTTGAGCTGATTTTGGTTTTCTAATATTTTGCATACCCTCTATGATCTTTTTAATATTTGGTTTTGTAGCAACATTAAAAGTTGCTAAAATGTTGTTAAGCAACATTATGACAACATTACATCTTTTTGCATAATGATAGCTAAGGGTCTCCATTCAACCTATAATGGTGTAGAAAGAATCTAGGAACCATTTTAGGTACTATCCTACCCTTTCCTAAGCCTTAAAGGCTTTAAGTGACTTTTAAACCCATTTTCCCATCTTAGGCCTAATTTAGCACTAACAACTAGAAAAACAATTTAAACATCTAGGTTGGATTGAACCTAGTCTAATACACCTTGGAACACTCTTTTAAAGACCTTCTAAGGTCAAATTAAAATATATTTACTTGGAAAGGGTCAGTACAAGCCAAATTTTTAATTAGTCTTAGGGATTTTCCTAGGTGATCCTGCACCATCCTCCCGAAATCAAAAGACTTCAATCCACCCTTGGATTGAGTAAGTTGGAATCCACACCCAACTTATTCAAGTCAGTCTCCTTTATCCAATTTTCCTCTGCATCTTCTTTTCCATACCATTTAACCAATTACTCATAATAGGTTCTTTGTCTGGTCTTCTTGTAGGCCCTGGAATCAAGTATCTTCTCTGCTTTCATAGGTGGAGGGGTCAAGTTCAAGTCGTCTACCTTTTTTATGACCTTTGTAAGGCTCTAGTCTGGATTTGGTGTTGGTCCTTTGTACAAGATCAAATCTTCCACATTGACAAAATGAGATGAACCAATGTCCTCTGGTAGTTCCACTTTGTATGCATTAGTGCCATTTTTGGCCAGAATTACACATGGGCTAATTCTTCTCATATGTAGTTTGTAGGCACTCCTTTCTAAAATCTTTCCTTGTTTAGATGAACGATTACTAAATCCCCTACTTGGAATTGGACATCCCTTTTTCTTTCATCCATCTTTCTCTTTATGTTCTCTGTATTTTCAATCAATGTGTTTCTTACTGTCTCATGTAATTCTTACATAGAATATGCAAAATTTTCTTCTTATCCACTTCCCTTGGCTCCATCCTTTGGATCTCTGAGCTCAAATATCCCCCTTGAATGCAAACCATAAATTATTTCAAAGGGGCTCTTCCCTGTGGTTCTGTTGACAGTATCATTATAGGAATATTCTTCATGTCCAATGAGTTGGTCCCAAGCTTGACCATACTCCTTAGTTAAGAATCTTAGGAGGTTACCTAGACTCCTATTTACTACCTTAGTTTGGCCATCAGTATGAGGTTGATATGAAGATCCAAAAGACAAATTTTTTCCTTTCTTTTGCCATAGAGTCTTCCAAAAATGGCTCATGAACTTTGTATCTCTGTCTGACACTATGCTCAATGGTAACCCATGAATTCTGACTACCTCTTTGAAGAATATGTGAGCTATATGACTTGCATCATGGACTATTTTACATGGGAAAAAATGTGCCATCTTACTAAATCTATCTACAATAACATAGGTGTTATCCATACCCTATTTGATCTTTTGCAATCCCACAACAAAACCATGCTCAAGCATTCCCATGGTCTACTAGGAAAGAGAAGAGGTTTTTAAAGGTATGTATTGGAAGATGTACCTTTTTATTTCTGACATACTACACAACTTTGTACATACTTCCCAACATCCTTATTCATCTTAGGCCAAAATTACAACCTTTGCACTAACTCTTGGGTCTTATTGACACCAAAATTCCCACTAAGTGCACCATTGTGCTTCTCTTGTATCATATTTTATCTAATGGACCCTTGAGGAACACATAATTGACTTCCTTTAAACAACATATCACTTTGCAAACTATATTCAGAGAATTTTCTATGAATATGGTTCTTGTATTCTTGACATACCTTATAGATCTTTGCAAAGTCCTCACCTTCTTCATATAGGTCTTTGAAGCTCTCAATACTCATTCTCTACAGGTGTATCTCTTGTACAGTTAGGGCTCTTCTAATTAAGGCATATGCAACCTTATTATACAATCCATTCTTGTTCTTAATGTTGAAAGTGTAGGCCTACAAATATTCTACCCACTTCATATGTTTATGACTAAGTTTGTCTTGAGAATTCAGGAAACTCAGTGCTTGATTGTCTTAAAAGACTACAAATTCCTTTGGAAGAAAGTAGTGCCTCCATTTACTTAGTGATTAAAATAGAGAATACATCTCTAGGTCATAATAATAGTACTTCTTCTTGGATTCACTTAGCTTTTCTCTATGGAAAGTCACTGGTCTTCCCTCTTGACTCAATACTACACCAATAGCCACATTACTAGCATCATATTCAACTGTGAGTAACTTCTCAAAACTTGGAAAAATCAAGATTGGTTGAGTAGAAATATTGTTCTTCAACACCTCAAATCCATGGTTAGCTTTGTCATTCCAGACAAACTTAGTTTTTATTCCACCTTTTATAGTATCAAGCATAGGAGCACAAATTGCACTGAATTACTTTATGAACTTCCTATAATACTGAGCTAAGCCATGAAAACTTCTTAGCTCTATTGCTATTCTTGGATTAGGCTAATTGATTATGGCTTCCACTTTGCTTGGATCCATATTTATATTTCCTTGGGACAACACAAACCCAAGGTACACTATCTCTTGCTTCATGAATTCACATTTCTCCAAGTTTATCATCAAGTTCTCCTCATGTAGCTTCTTGAAAACTATCTATAGATGTGTGAGATGTTCTTCTTTGGTCTTACTATATTATGCCTCATGAATATAGATGGGGAATTTTATAGCCGAAATTGCATCACAAGCCATTCATACAATCCTTTTTTGGTTTTGAAGGCTATCTTCCATTCGTCTCCCTCATTTACTCTGATTTGGTGGTATCCACTCTTTAAGTCAATCTTTGTTAAAAACTTTGCCTCCCCTAGAATATCCATTAGGTCTTCTATCCTAGGGATAGGGACCCTATATATAATGGTAATTTGTTTTATTTCCCTTGAATAAGTATAGAGCCTCCAATTTCATCCCTTTTTATGTGCTAAGACAATGGGTATGACACAAGGACCAATGCTTTTCCTAATGAGACGTTCACTTAGGAGTTCTTGTATTTGCTTGGCTATTTCCTCATTTTGTTGAGGAGTAATTTTATAGGCTGCCTTATTAGGAAGGGTGGCTCCTAGAATAAAGTCTATTTGATGACTTATATCTCTCTTAGGGGGTAGGGTTGATGGTTGTCCATCACTGACAATGCCTTCATACTTCTGCAACATCTCCTGCACTTCCATTGGAAATTTTGTCTTCTTGACTGTCTTGTCTACACTTTCTTACTTTGGCTTCAACACAAGTGTGAAACCAACTCCCTCTCCTTCTAAAGCTTCTAAGAGCTCCTTCTCACTGACCATAAGAATATTGGGTCCTGTAGACTTCATCTCTCCATCCTCTAGCAGTGACTATATTTTGTATGTCACATTGTCCTTCTTTAAAGAATAGGAATTCTTTGTTCCATCATGCATGACCTCTCTGTCAAATTTTCATGGCCTTCCAAAGATTAGGTGACATGAATCCATACGTAGGATGTCACACAACACCTTGTCTTTGTATCTTCCAATTGAAAACTCCACCCAAGCTTGTTCATTGACAAGGACATGTTGCCCTTTGTTCAACCAAGTGACTCTATATGGGTTGGTATGTGGTATTCTTTTCATCTCCAATTTTTATATTTCCTTGTCTGACACTATGTTTTCATTAGACCCTGAGTCTATGATGACTCTACAAAATTTTCCCATCATCTTGCATTTCACTATAAATAGTGACCTCCTCTGACTGGGTTCCTCTTTTACTAGCTCCTTGATTAATGTTCCTCTCATCATCAAGTTCTCACCTTCATCTGACTCTAGGGGTACTTTAGGGTGTTTACTTCCACAACTAGTCTCCTCTTGAAAATATTTTACCCTCTTGTCACCTCCATGGGAAGTAGAACTTTTCTCTAGACATATGTATGCAGGGTGTCCCATTTGGCTACAATGGTAACACTTCATAGTGGAAAAGTAATAACCTCTTCCTTGACCACTACTTATTCCTCTCCAACTACTATTAGAGTCCCTTCCTCTATAGGAGTTTCCTTTGTTTGATCTTCCTTCTTGTTTCTTAGTAAGCTTGTTCTTTCCTTGACTCTTTGTTTCAAAACTTCTTCCACCATATCCACCTCTTTGTCCTCTATTATCTCTTCCTTTTCCTCTACCTCTGGCAGTTCTTGAATCTTGTTTCTTCCATAGCTTCTCTTATACCTTTACTGCAATTTGGTGGCACTTCTGAATAGTATCAGGAGTCAAGAGAATCATTTCATCTTGTATAGTCCACTTGAGTCCATTAAGGTATCTAGCTACCTTCACCTTCTCATCTTATGCAAATCGAGACCTCATGCATAATCTCTAAAAAATTTCAGTATAGGAGAACCCTTCATATTTAGTTTCAGATAGATCTATTTGGTGGGGGTTATACCTAAATGAAAAAAATCTTTCTTTAACTCAGTGTTGTTCAGTGAAAAAATGGCATAAAAAGGAATTATTCTTATACAAGATTTGTTGAGGGACAAAAAATTGCGATCTTGGGAGGACATCAGATATACGTTCAATATCCCACAATCCCAAATAACTCCTACACTTTGATTTCTAAGGATGTGGGAAGACTTTTCCCTGGCAAACTGGTGAACTCTAGACATATGTTTGATTTGATGAAATGGAATGATGGTAAAAAGGTAGCTGAATTCTCTTGTAAACAAATCTATGAAATGCTTAAGGTACAAGAACTATAAACAACATTAACTCTAACAGGAATATCAACTGGTCTAACACTAGATGGCTCTTTTTCTTTGATTTTTTTTGGCGCTCTCAAGTTGAACCAAAGTTTTTTATGCTTTTGTTGATTACTTTTGTTAAAAAAACTTGTTGTTGGGTCCTTTCTTGCCCACTCTAGAAATTAGAGTATTTATTGTTCTATTTGCAAATGCCCTAAAACTTATGAATACCTCTTCTTTGAATGTAAATTTGCTAAAAGAATCTGGACCACTTTTCTTGGCTGTCCCATAATGTGGAATTCCATCAATTTCTTTTCTTGGCATGAAGTTGTTGCTCGTTTTGTGGATGATTTTGATTTGAAAATGAATAATTGTTGGTTTTCTTTGACTGCTGAAATTCTTTGGGTCATTTGGAAATAGAGAAATGAGGAAATCTTCTAAGCCAGGAAAAGGGATCTTACTGAATTTTTTATTAAACTCACACAATTTAACATTGTATCACAATTCTCTGCAAGGATAGAGGTTTCAGAAGAAAGATTTCTTTCACTACAGCAAGAAGGTGCTATGATCATGTATAAGAGAGACATACAATCTGCCACCTATACCGAGATACCAAAAAGAGAACCATGGTCAAGTGAACTAATCCAGTGTACCAAAAATCTAGGTCACCAACTCAGAGGAGGACAATAAAATAGTTGCTCAGGAGAATACTTACACCAGTGAATGGGAAAGTCAAGAACTCAATGACAACAGGAACAACTAGGAACAAAGGAACAATAATGATGGATGGGACTATTCAGACACTAGGGACACTACAATTACTAGAAATACCACAGATGGGTGGGGGGATCCTTAGATTTGTTATTGTTCCATACTCCTTTTTCTGGGATATCTATTATAATAAAATAATGTATAATGACTTATAGACCTGGTATAGACTAGGGCTAGTGCTGCAACAAAACTTTGAACTGTTGTTTCTATTGAGGCAATTTTGAATGTTTTCCAGTTGATACACTATCTCAATATAAAAAAAGAGTCTCAGTGTATACAAAAATGTGTGCTCTCATAAATATCAAGAAAAAATGTGCACCCTCGATACAGATGAATCATATACAATCATGTGAATCTCCAAAAAAGTTATAAGTGGATTAGACAGGAGAAGGGACAATCAAGTCTTGCTTCCTCCCTCACCACCATCATGGGGTGGACATGGAGGAGCATCTGTCTGAGGTGGAGGGTCTCCTCCCTTGGATCACTCCAAATAGTATGAGTAAGGCAGTACCTACTAGTCAACAGGAACCACAATGCTATAGACAGCCACATAATATGCAGCTCTATTGGTTTGTTGTCTAATCTCTCTCTATAGAGACAAGCCCTCAGATTCAAATCCCTGGATCAATGCCTGCACTCTAGACTCATGCCTTGCAATAATCCTATCTTACTTTGTGAGTTCTACCTATGCAACTACTAGTTGTGTCTGAGAGGCTCGCAATAGTGCTCTTAGTGACCTAATCAAATTCTGAGGTGTTTGTGGCTATCTTTGAGCTCCCTTCTCTCTCTAAGGTTCCTCCTGCTTTGTAACCTCTCATGCCTCTTGGTGTTGCCAAAATACTCTCACTACATCATCTAACCCTAGATTGTGTTGTGCATCAAGCATTTCCTCCTCAGAAACATCTGTAACTAGGACACGTCCTTCGATAGATCCTAGTGTGCCTAACTCCCCACGATCTCTCTATCACCATGAGCCTTATTCCATTCTCATGATAGAACGAATCTCTCCTCCTGCTCTGGGATAAGTCAGATTCCTCTATGGTGGTCTTTGTGGTGGCCTCTGTGGGGCTCTTTGTGGAGAAATCGATGCATCTACTATGGGTTCCTGCTTAGGGGCATCCTCATCAATCATTGGCACTCTCTCTACAAGATCTACAAACCCAGGGAATGGATATCTTGACAGATGGTCTCGGTACTCTAGGGTAACCCTTGAAACACACTTTTTAAGACCTTATAAGATCAAATTGAAAACCTACTGAGTTGAATAGGGTCAGTACAATCCACTCTAAAAACTTAGGGACTAGATTTAGCCTAGATGCTCCTGCACAATCCTCCCCAAATAGAAGGATTCAATCCATCCTTGGATTGAGAAAGTTGGTTTCAATGCCCAACTTTTTTAACTTTTTCTCCCTAATCCATGTAGCATTTGCATCTATTTGTCCCTGTCACTTCAACAAATTTTACTTGTACTTTTTCTTCCTAGTTTGTCCGTAGACTCTTGAATCCAATATTTGGTCTTCCTTCTTTGATGTTGTACATGGTAAGTTGATTTCCTCTACCTCCTGTGTGACCTCAGTTAAACTCTAATTAGGATCTAGTATTTGACCCTTGTATAAGACCAAGTTTGTTACATTGAACACTGGAGATAAACCAACATCCTCTTGAAGTTCCACTTTTTATGCATTGGTGCCATATTTGGCCAGTATGGTACATGGGAAAATTCTTCTCATATGTATCTTATGAGGCACTCCTTTCTGCAATCTTTGTCTATTGATATGAACCTTCACTAGATCCCCAACTTGGACTTGGACATCCCTCTTTCTTTCATCCACCTTGCTCTTTATTTTCTCTGTATTTTTAGTCAATGTCTTCCTTACTGTCTCATGCACATCTTGCATAGAATGTGAAAAATATTCTACATAGCCACTACCCTTGGCTCTATCTTTCATATCTTTGAGCTCAAATATGCCTCTAGGGTGTAGGCCATAGACTATCTCAAAAGTTCTCTTACCAATAGTCCTATTTACCGTGTCATTATAGGCATATTCTACCTATCCAATAAGTTGGTCCCAAGCTTGACCATAATCCTTAGTTAACCACCTTAGGAGAGTTACTACACTCCTATTTACTACCTCAGTTTGGTCATTAGTCTTAGGATGATATACAGACCCAAAAGATAAATTGGTTCCAAGATTTTGTCATAGAGTCTTCCAAAAGTGACTCATGAACCTTTTATCTATGTCTGACACTATGCTCAATGGTAACCCATGTATTCTAACTACCTCCTTGAAGAATAGGTGAGCTATTTGACTTGCATCATGTCCTGTCTTGCAGGGTAAAAAGTGTGTCATCTTACTGAAACTATCCACAATAACATAAATGCTATCCATTCCCTATTTGGTCTTAGGTAATCCTACCACAAAATCCACGCTCAAGCATTCCCATGGTCTACTTGGGATTGGAAGAGGTTGGTAAAGGCCTACATTGGAAGATGTACCTATTTCTTTCTAACATACAAAACAACTTTCTACATACTTCCTAATGTCTAAATTCATCTTAGGCCAAAAGTAAACCTCTGCACTAATTCTTGGGTCTTGTTGACACCAAAATGCCCACTAAGTGCACCATTGTGTTTCTCTTGAATCAAATTTTCTCTTATAGACCCTCTAGGACACATAATTGACTTCCTTTAAACAATAAATCACTCTGCAAAGTATATTCAGAGAATTCACTATGAAAATGATTCTTGTATTCTTGACATACCTTATAGATGTTTGTAAAGTCTCCATCTTCTGCATATAGGTCTTTGAAGCTCTCAATACCCATGCTCTACAGGTGTATCTCTTGTACTGTCAGGGTTGTTCTACTTAGGGCATCTATTACCTTATTCTCCAATCCCTTTTTGTGCTTAATCTTGAACGTGTAGGCTTGTAGATAATCTACCCACTTCATATGTTTATGACTGAGCTTATCTTGTGAATTTAGGAAACTTAGTGCTTGGTTTTCTAAAAAGACTAAAAACACCTTTCGAAGCAATTAGTGCCTCCACTTACTTAGTGCTTGGACTAGGGAATACATCTCTAGGTCATAAGAAGAGTACTTCTTCTTGGCTTCACTTAGCTTCTCAGAGTGGAAAGCCACTAGTCTTCCCTCTTGTCTCAAGACAACACCAATAGCCACATTACTAGCATCAAATTCCACTGTGAACAACTTATCAAAGCTTGGAAAAATCAAGATTCGTTGAATATCAATCTTCTTCTTCAACAACTCAAATCCATGGTTAGCTTGCTCATTCCACACAAACTTAGATTTCAATCCACCTTTAATAGTATGTAACATAGGAGCACAAATTGCACTGAATTTCTTTATGAACTTCCTATAATACTAAGTTAAGCCATGAAAACTTCTTACATGCATCCATAGGTAGGACGTCACACAACACCTTGTCTTTATATCTCCCAATGGAGAATTCCACCCAAGTCTATTCATTGACAAGGAAATGTTGTCCTTTGTTCAACCAAGTGACTTTGTATGGGTTGTTATGAGGTATTATTTTTATATTTAATTTTCTCTACCTCCTCTAAAACTATGTTGTCATTAGACCCCAAGTGTATGATGACTCTGCAAACATTTCCCATCATTTTGCATTTCACTCTAAATAGTGATCTCCTTTAACTAGGTTCCTCTTTCACTGGTTCCTTAATTAGTGTACTCCTCATCATTAAGTTCTCACCTTCCTTTGACTCCAAGGGTATCTCTGGGTGTTTACCTCAACCACTAGTCTTCTCTTGAACATAGTTTACCTTTTTTCACTTCCTCAAGAAGTAGTACCTTTCTCTGGACATCTATATGTAGGGTGTCTCATCTGATTGTAGTGGTAACATTTCATGTTTTCCATATAGTTACCTCTTCCTTGGCTACTTCTTCTTCCTCTATTGTTAGAGTTCCTTACTCTATTTGAGTTACGTCTGTGGGAGCTTCCCTCTTATTTCTCAATAAACTTGGTCTCTCCTTGACTCTTTGTTTCAGAACTTCTTCCACTATATCCACCTCTCTGTCCTCTATTGTCTCTTCCTTTGCCTCTACCTCTGGTGGTGCTAGAATCTCATTTCTTTCTTATCTTATCTTCTACCTTTATTGCAATTTGGTGGCATTTATGAATGATATCAGGATTCAACAGACTCATTTAATCTTGTATAGTCCACTTGAGACCATTAAGGTATCTATATACCTTCACCTTTTCATCATCTACAACTCGCAACCTCATACATAATCTCTGAAATTCTTCAGTATGGGAGTTTACATCTAAGTCCTTCTATCTTAGACTTTGTCTTCTCTTATGCAATTAGATTTAATAATCCTTGGGAATATAAGCATCTCTGATTTTTTCAACCATATCCTTCCATGTAGCAATGGGATTCTTGCCTTCCTTCTCTCTCTCACCTTGGATAAATTTCCACCAAGTGAGTGTAGACCCTCTAAGTTTGGCTTTAGCAACTTTCACCTTCTAAGCTTCAGTTATGCCATCACATTCAAAGTGTTTCTCTAGTCCTTCTATTAGATCTAGGACTATCTCTGGTTCCATCTTTCCACTAAAGATCAGAACTCCTTCTAGTGCTTTACCACTCAAAGCCTTTAATGACTTTAGGAATGGTTCCTCAGTAAGGACAGGGTCAGCTTCAGGTACTTCATCATCTATGGAAATCTATGTTCCAAGGATTGCTTTGCACATTCTCAACTAAGGACTCAACTTGTCCAAGTCTACTTGGGATCCTAATGCACTCCTAGAACCCTCTAAATTCTTATGTTTTTAAGCCTAAGACTATTATAACTCCACACTAAGAGTTAGTTTCTCTGTGCTTAACCTTGAAATATTTCCACCATTGAAAGTACTCCTTGTCTCAATACACTCTTGGATGATTCCAAACTCAAACATTCCCAAACATGCTTATAAGTTCTAAAAAGATAATTTTTCACATCAATACATCTATTTAACATCTCACTAATCCCATTTTATTGGGTCTTGAATCCCAAAGTGATCGAGTTCCAGACTAGCTCTGGTTTAGGTCCTATTAGGCCTAATTCTCTATTAGCCCTATCCAGAGGGTTTTTTTTGGATTATTGTTAAAATATTCCACACAAACCAAACAAAACTTAGGATTCAGATACCCTTTACCAAGACCTCAAGGATTTTCAAGGTTTTAACTCCCCAAACCATTCGTAGACTACTGTCCTGAAATGTAGGTCATTTAGGGCTATTTTCAAGCATTGATAATAATCCACTGATTTCTTGCTAGAAATGTATCGAGATGGATTAGTTATGACCTTATCTCTTAGAAAGGGTTCATTTAGATCCTAAGGCTTTTGTAACTTCACCTGGTTTGTTCCTCTGAAATTTTCCCTTGCAATGGCACTCAATTCTTTCACTGTTACACTCCTAGCCGGACATGCCTTGCTCGCCTAGGGCATAAAATTAAAAATAGCTACTCGACTCTTCATTAATTCTCCTAATGTGTTTAAAATTTAAATAGGCTCCCCTAAACAATCATCCACCCTCTGTATTTTCCCACGGTTTGATTTCATGTGGGAGCCATCAAAACACAAACTACTCTGGACTGGACCAGCAGACTCCCTAAAACTTAACCAATTTACAAATGCTTACAAATCAACTCTACAATACTTTCACAATGAATGAAAAATTATTAAAAAAAAATAATCAACATAGCTCCCACATTAAACTTGTCAATTCAATCCATGTAAACACTTTGTAACTCAAAATTCATTGACTGTTGCTAAAAACCAGAATTGCAGAGTTCTATTGCTATTAAAATTTTGCTTACATGATCAATATCCTTAGGAAATGAGACACACAATACCTTAAGATGCTTCTCCCATGTTTCTATGGCTTATCCATTAATTTCCCACTCCTACAATGAGGGGAATCCAATGTTGTCGATTTGCATGCAACATTTGTAAAAAAGTTGCAAATGTTGTCATGACAACTTTTGAGCATCTTTGCATTTATGATCCAATCTATATTTTAGGGCCTCTAACCCATAGAGCTCGATGAACCATCATCATTAAAGAATATTAAATCATATTTCTTACTATGTCAAGGTATAGGACACATTTAGACCACATTTCCATATTTAGGCCTAATCTAAGGACTAAACACAGAAAAACAACCTAACCTAAACTAGATTGAAATTAGTACTAGCCACTAATTCATCTAGTTACCCACAAAAACAACAAGAGATAGTAAGGCCTAAGAAAAACATATTGACTTGGCTAAGGTCAATTACAAGCCAAAATATACTAAGACTATGAGGATAGCCTAGGTACTCCTGCACCATCCTCCCCAAATGAAAAAGCTTCAATCCATCCTTAGATTGAGTAAGTTGGGGTCAATGACCAACTTTTTGAACTCTTTTTCCTTTACCCACACTGCATTTGCATATTTTTGTCCATGCCACTTCTCTAAGTGTTCTTGGTATTCCTTCTTTCTTATCTTCTTGTATACTCTAGAATCCAGTATATGTTCTTCCTTCTTGTTTGGTGTAGATGGAAAGTTGAGTTCTTCGACCTCCTGTATGAATTCAATCAAACTATGATATGTTGGAAACACTGGGGGGGGGTGAATCAGTGTTTAGATAATTATTCAATTTCAACACTTTAAATGGTAATCAATTAGATATCACTTGAAGCTTAACACAAGATCACATAACACATAATATGATTACGGGGAAACCTTGATTAGAGGAAAACCCTGGTGGGAATTAGTACCCACAAATATTGCACTAGTATAATGAACCTTTCAAAGTTCCTTTGCCCTATTAGGAGTAGTTGTTACAATGCAAGTACAATGACCTGGTTAAAGGCCTGACCCTATTAGGAGTCTTTTACAAACAACCCTGTTAGGGGTGAGGACTCACTGTCCAAGAGTTCACTGCTAGATGAGAAAGAAGGCTACAACCTCCTGAGAATAGATATGCACTATATCCAAAATTGAACTGCTGTATATGAAACAGATGTCTGATCAATTCCATTTATGTGCTTAAACTCTTATCTTCTTTAGGGGCTCTATCTCATGCTGACATCTTTACATTGCTCTTCTCTGCTTATTTCTTCGACACTTCAAATATATATATATATATATGTGTGTGTGTGTGTGTGTGTGTGTGTGTGTGTGTGTGTGTGTGTGTGTGTGTGTGTGTGTGTGTGTGTGTGTGTGTGTGTGTGTGTGTGTGTGTGTTTATGCTTGAATAGACGTGACTATAAACAAGACCTTAGTCAGCCCAAAACAACATACACAACGATTCCAAACAAATTGGCTTAAGTGTGTTTACAATAAGGTTTTATACATGGTTACAAAATTATTAAAATAGGCGCTTAGCCTTTACATAACAAAATTTTACACGCTAATCAAAAACCTGAAGTCGGCTCCATACTCTGTATTCTGAATTGCTAGTGTACTTGTTCTTCCTATAACTTGTCTGTACTGATATTATGTACTATGTGTGTATAGGGTAAGCATAAAAACATATCATAGAACTTATTTCTGAAGGTGCTTAGTCTGAATTTCCCGTACACATGTGCGTTGGTGCTCTGATCATCTGTGTCTCTGTTTTGTATTGTCTTCTATACTTAGTTAATTTTCATTACTAAGTTTGTTGTCAAAACTCTATATGACTTTGTTGCCATAATTACAACACAAAAAATCCATATACTCCCTGGGAGTCAACTTTCCAACATGCTCTACATCTGGGATTAGGCCTTTGTATAGAACTAAGTCTACAACATTAAACACCGGAGATAGACCCATATCCTTAGGAAGTTCTACCTTGTAGGCATTTGTTCCATATTTGGCTAGTATTGTACACGGGCCAATTCTTCTCATCTGAAGCTTATGTGGTGTTACTTTTTTTAATCTTTCCTTGTTGAGGTGAGCCATCACTAGATCCCCAACTTTGAATTGGACATCTCTTTTCCTCTCATCCACTTTGCTCTTGAGTTTTTCTATATTTTTAGTGAGCATTTTCCTTACTGTCTCATGGACTTCTTGCATAGAATGGGGAAAGTCATCTGGATAGCCACTTCCCTTGGTTCCATCCTTTAGATCTCTCATCTCATGTATGCCTCTTGGGTGAAGACCATAAACTATTTCAAAAGGACTCTTACCAATATTCCTACTCACTGTGTCATTGTAGGCATATTCTTCTTTCCCAATGAGTTAGTCCAAATTTTGACCATACTCTTTAGTTAAACACCTTAGGAGATTTCCAAGACTCCTATTCACTACCTCTATTTGGCCATCAGAGTGAGGATGGTAGGAAGATCCAAATGATAAGCTGGTTCCTAACTTCTACCAGAGAGTCTTCCAAAAATGACTCATGAACTTGGTGTCTCTGTCTGACACAATACTCAATGTCAAACCATGTATTATGACTACCCCCTTGAAGAATAGGGAAGTTATCTGGCTTGCATCATGTTTTTTCTTTCTCAAACATTCCAATGGTCTAGTTGGAATTGGTAGGGGCTAGTATAGGCCTGCATTAGTAGATGTACCCTTTGCCTTTTGGCAGATAATACAACTTTCTACATACTTCTTGACATCCAAATTCATCTTGGGCCAAAAGTAAAACCTTTGGACTAGTTCTTTGGTCTTATTTACACCAAAATGGCCACTAAGTGCACCATTGTATTTCTCCTAGATTACATTCTCCCTTATAGACCCCCTAGGGACACATAATTGACCACCCTTAAAAAAAGACCACTCTACAAAGTATATTCAGAGAATTGACTATGAAAGTGATTCTTGTATTCTTGGCATACCTTGTAAATGTCTACAAAATCCTCATCTTCACCATAGAGATCTCTGAAGTTGTTTATCCCCGTGATCTACAATTGTATCTCTTGAATGGTCAGGGCTCTTCTACTTAAGGCATTTGCTACCTTATTCTGCAATCCCTTCTTGTGTTTGATATTGAATGTGTAACCTTGCAGGTACTCCACCCACTTCATGTGTTTGTGACTGATTTTGTCCCATGAGTTCAAGAAACTTAATTCTTGGTTGTATGAATATACTATGAACTCCTTTGGAAGCAGATAGTGCCTCCACTTTCTTAGTGCTTGGACCAGAGCATACAACTCTAGGTCATAAGAAGATTATTTCTTCTTAGGTTCACTTATTTTCTCATAGTGAAAGGCCACTGGTCTTTCCTCTTGACTCAAGACTCCACCAATGGCTACATTTTTGGCATCAAATTCCACTATAAATAGCTTCTCAAAGCTTGGAAAAACCAAAATTGGCTGGGTAGCAATCTTATTTTTCAACAGCTCAAACCCATGGTTAGCTTTTTCATTCCATACAAATTTATTTTTCATCCCACCATTGATAGTACCAAGCATAGGAGCACAAATTGCAATGAATTGTTTTATAAACTTTCTATAGTATTTTTCTAAGCCATGAAAACTTCTTACCTTAGTGGTTGTTCTTGGAGTAGGCTAGTTGATGATGACCTCCACTTTTCTTGGATTTATCTTTAGGTTTCCTTGAGATAACACAAATCCAAGGTACACTAACTCTTTCTTGATGAATTCACACTTTTCCAAGTTGATCATCAACTTCTCCTCATGTAACTTCTTGCAAACCATATCTAGGTGTTTGAGATGTTCTTCTTTTGTCTTAGTGTAGATGATTATATCATCCAATTAGACCACTTTACATTTTCCAACATAATATTTAAGGACTTCATTCATCAACCTCATGAATGTTGATGGGGTACTGGATAACCCAAATGGCATGACAAGCCACTCAGATAGTCCTTCTATGGTTTTGAAGGTTTTTTTCCATTTTCCCCTTCATTTATCCCAATTTGATGATAGCCACTCTTTAGATCTATCTTGGTAAAATACCTTGCTCCTCCTAGATAGTCCATTAGGTATTCTATCCTAGGTATTGGGAACCTGTAGCTAATGGTAATCCTATTAATGGATATAGAATTGGTACAAAGCTTCCATGTTCCCCCCTTTTTAGGTACTAGGGTAGTGGGTATGGCACAAGGGATAATACTTTTTGTAATCAGTCCTTGGCTTAGTAATTCTGGAATTTGTCTAGCTATTTCCTAATTTTGTTGAGGATTCATCTTATATGCAATATTATTCAGTAGGGTAGCTCCAGCGATTAGGTCTATTTGGTGGCTTCTTGACCTCTTAGGTGGTAGGGATAATGGTTGTCCATCACTAACTTTGGCTTCATACTTCTGCAGCAGCTCTGCAGTTCCTTTGGCAACTCTATCTTCTTTAGTGCTTTGTCTACTCTTTCTTCTTTTGGTTTCAACACCAATGAAAAACCAACTCCCTCTACATCTTCTAAAGCCTCTATCAACTTATTTTCACTCACCATGAGAAAATTATGACCAGTTGACTTCATCTTTGTATCCTCCAACAATGACTGGATTTTAAATGTCATATTGTCTTTCTTGAATGAGTATGAATTCCTTACTCCATCAAGCATGGCATGTCTGTGATATTTCCATGGTCTTCCTAGGAGCAAGTGACATGCACCCTCTTGGTCCTCAAATTAGAAGATTGGATATCCTATGGACTTGCCTATCCAATGCTAGGAAACCCATGTGATCTGGCCAAGTAACAAGGTTTAATTAACTCAAGCTTAAACCTTCTACAATTCTGGCTCTACAGAACGAAGGCTGGTAGGCCTATACCTTAAAATTATCCTTCAAGATTCAAGGCATTTTATATAATATAATGGATCTTGAACGCTCTCTTCCTCCAAATTGTGGCAAGGAAATTGAAAGAAAACCTGAACTGAAAGTTGTAAATCACAAACTCTAACTGAAAGTATCAATTTGTTAAGAATGTTTGTATATATGTAAATGAAAAGTATAGATGGATAGATTATCACAAAACTATGAAAAATGAACCAAATCACCATAATTTGATATAAATGTAGATTAGTGCCTTATTTCCTCATGGGTAATAGATTCAATATCATCCAATCCTTCATACAACCTCAGAGACAGTTTTACAAGAAAACTATCACTTCAAAGGTGTTGTGGAATGAATATGCAACCTCAAAATGAATTTAGATATATATCAATTGGATATTACTTTCTCAAATGATATACCAATTGACTGAGGCCTCAATGAATGGGATTTAACCATGCAAGATGTGAAAACAAATTGAGAATAAGAACTATCACTTTATAGAAGTTCTAATGGTTTATCTGAGGGACTAATTTTAAATGAAAAATATCTATTTCCATAGGTGAAAGAAAAAGGGCTACTCATATTATTAAATAAAAGAAATGGTACAATTAGTTCATGTTACTGTTGTTGATAAAAAACTATCTGATCTGACTATGGTAACCTCACTTTTTCACAGAGAGAGAGAGAGAGAGCCTTCGTATTGATCCTGGCATCCTTTATACAAATTCCAAAGGTGCGAACAAGCTTTAGATCAATAGGACGGCTCATCTACTAACCCTAATCCCTAGATCAATAACTGAACAGTCAAAGATACAATTAAGGAATGAATTATCATCCTTAAAACATAGTTATTGATCAAAACATAATGTTCATTAAATAATTAATTTAAAATCTATTATAGATCTTTGATATCTCTTTAACTTCTATGTTATACATTTGATGTATGCAATGTATCATCTCCCAATATTTCTTATAGATCACATTACTATGTTATTCACCACCTTTGAAACCCTACACAAAAATGCCGACGTATCAAATAATAACCAAAACCCTAAGTTGACATGATAATATTATTAAAAGTGAAATAAACATTAAAAAACAATAAATAAAATTTCGCATCGTTTCCATCCAAGTCTTCTTCCTTTTGACCGATCCAGACATGTGTCGTCCAATTGCTCTCTCATACCAAATAAAGATCATGCAACTCTTTGTTGCAAGTGAATGTCGATCATAGATCAGATGTGAACCCCACCATAGATCCTCATATTAGTTCATATAAGCTTTCAGTGGGGCTGGGACACATGGCGATCAAGTTTAATTTCTTATACGATAGATCCCATGCATCTTTTCCTTAAGTCATCACGTCTATCATTGATTCTCGCCGTAGTTTAACTAATGATCTCTTTCTTTGCTATTTAGAATCTTTGGATCCTAAAACACATGTCACTTAGGCATAATGGCTTATATGTTAGATCTTGTGCATCTTTACTTTAAGCCATTGCGTCAACCATCAATCTTGTCAGTAATTTAATCTTCATCCATCTTTATGCAAACAGGGCCCATGTCACTTCAAGAAACGTGTCAACATGGCTTAATGGCTTATGTTTTAGATCTTGAGCATCTTTTGATTAAGTAATTACATCAACTGTTCGATTATCATTGAATATACTCAGTATTTAACCAACTTTAACCTTTAATCACACCTTGTTCTCGAGTTTTCAAAATTCCTGTGAGTCTCCAAGTCGTAAGATCATTTCCTTAACCTCAGGTTTAATACAAGACTTAGTGACTACTGTAGGATCAAAGCCAGGTTTGAATGAGATCAATGGACAATGCTAAAAATCTAAGACATAAGAGCATATTCCATGTTATTTTAGCGATTATGCGACCCAGGCACTCTAACAATTGTTTTTTTAAAAAAGAAGAATAGTCCTGCAATAAAAGTCATTGAAATAAATCAGAGACCGCGAAAAGAAGGATAATGACTATATTGATGAATTCAAATATAAGAAAGCCACAGGATACAAGATTTAAAACATAGCAAATCTGATAAGGTAAATGCATGTATTAACCAAATAAATGCAAAAATTAGGGCTAAAGCAAGAAATAAATTATAAAAGGAAGGGACAAATGAAATCATAAACCATAATAATGAATGCAGAAAATACTTCCCTGAATTGTTTAGCCATTCAAATTTGTCTGTAAATTTGGGTAACACCAATGGCTCTTTCTGGGGATGTGCATTCATGCCTTGACACAACAAGATCCTAGCTATCTCTGGAAAAGTATACCATCAGAAGAACACAATAATAAAAAATATATTATACAAATAAGGAACAAAACATGCCTTTGCAATATTTAGGAGAAGAAAGGTTTAAGATACTGACCATGTGCAGGAAGCTCGTGAGGATAACCTTCCAAATCTTATAAAAGATAATAATTCTCACCTCCCTTACCGATGATGACAAAAGGAACTACCCATAGGGCATCAAATTTCCCATGTTTTCCTTTGTCCTGATCCTTTACATTCCATCTCAGCACTCAATCTCTTTCCTGAAACTTTCTTTCTGTGGTCTTCTTTTCAAATAGGACCTTGACTTTCTACTGTAATTCCTGATTTTTTTCTTGAGCCTGATTTCTCATTTCATCCAATTCTGCAAGCTGATAAAAGTTTTCTTCCATGAAATCCACTTCTTCCCACTATTCTTCATTCATAAATTTGTATACTAGTATCAAATTATTCAATGGTAAATGAGGTTTCTTTCCATACACAAGTTCATATGGTGCATACCCAATAGATTTTTTAACTGTAATTCTGTTTTCCCAAAGTGCAAGTGGTAACTTAGAAACCCATGCTCTCTTGTTGTTACTCAACATTCTTTTAATAATCTTCATAATATTCTTGTTGCAAGATTCTGCTTGGCCATTTCCTTGTGGGTGATAAGGGGATGAATAAGACATCTTTATTCCGTACTTCTCATGAAATACAGTGAACTCTGTACAAATCTGAAACACATAGCATTAGCACAAACAATTTTATTGGGAACACCAAACCTTGTCAATATATTTTCAATCAATAATTTTATCACTACTTTACTAGTAGCTTGTCTAGTAGGTATGGCTTCCACCATTTATGAAGTAATTAGTGGCCACCAGGATCCATTTATGTCCACCACTAGAATTATCAGTTATTTCTCCTATGACATCTATTCCCCACATTTGAAATGGTTCCTCGGTAGTCATAGGATTAAGAGGCAATGCACCATTACACTTTAGTTTTCCTGAAAAACTTCTGAGATGTTTCACATTTCTAAACATGTGCATGACAATCCAGAAATATGCAAGGCCAATAATATCCTGCATTCAATATTTTATGTGCAGTGGTTTTTGGTGAAACATTTCCTCCACATTGTCCATCATGAAGATCCTTGAGTACTTCCTTTGCATAATACTTATCTGGACAAAAGAGATGTATATCATCCATGCTTTTCCAGTGCAAATCACCTTGTATCAAAACATATTTAGATGCCTTCAATTTTATTGACCTTTTCTGATTATCTATAAGATTTTCTGGACATTTACGTCCTGACTCATCAGTGACACTGGCTATGCATCAGACATCTAATGTAAATGCTTATGTTTGATAAATTTATAGTCAAGTTCAATATAAATTAAAATTTATGTATGTGTACAAGTTTTCAATTCATGATTTAAATATGTTGTTCAGGTGGATACTACCATGAATCTTGGCATGGCTACAAGATTGAGTCAAGTGCAACCATCGACATTTTCTTTTGAGGTCACAATTAAAATTATTTTTACATTGTCTATTGTGTACCTATCTTTTATAGGTCTCGATTGGATAAATTTTGTAATTTGTTTATTTTTTTAGGAGTTTATTGCATCAACATTTGATGTTTGTGAGAGTGGACCTCCTTGTCCCACTGAGGGCATTACACCACATGGACATAGGGTAAAATTTTAAATTATGTTCATTAATATTACTTTTACTTTTTAAGTGAATT
>MU225789.1:1796631-1808898 GCA_018584345.1 Thuja plicata
TCTTTTGGTATAGACGTCGAATCTGGTAAATGTCATTAGAACTACACCCTCATATCAGTCTAATCGCACAAACATGTCAAGTTCATTGAAATTAAAGAAGAGTAGATGGCGGCTTGGTGTAAAGTACTAAGATGATGTCATATTCTACTGCTTATCTTTGTCAATTTCTGTTCTATGTTGAGATACAATTTCTTTCTACTCCACATACTCTTTTGATAAGAGTAGGTGAACTGTCTCAATTTCGATCAGGTTTTTAAGCTCAGTAATAGTAAACGATAAAGGAGAAGGATGGAATATCCAAAGAAAAATGCTCAAAAAATTTACTCGGGGAACTACGCTTTCAACTTAAAATTTGGTCAGCAGTTGTACATTCAGGAAGAAGGAACCGCTGATTATGGAACTAATAAATTTACTAATGTAATAATTAGCTCTTAATAATGCTAGGTCTTCTAAGAGGGACACTATACTTTTAGTGCATATTTGTGGGTACCATCCCTACCGAGGTTTTCTTTCGGCCTGGGTTTTCTCGACAAAAATTCATGGTGTGATGAGTTTTGTGTTTTATGTTTATGTTATTTTGATTTAAATAATTATCTGGTTAAGTTTTAATTTACTACTTGTTTATGTTTAAATTGTTGTAATACTAATTCACCCCTCCCCCCTCTCAGTATTACTTAATCCTATCAATTGGTATCAGAGGTTTTGGCCCTTGGAGAGAAACCCTGACAGCTTAAGGTAGATCAAGATGGATTCTGAAAGTTTGGAAGAAAACTTTGAAGCAACATTTGAAGACCTAGATAAAGCTAAAGTAGAAAATGGTGACTTGAAATTCAAATTGAGAAGAGTAGAGGGATTCATCAAGAAACTAAAAAAATAGCTCAAACTTTGCAGAAATCAAAGACAAGATCTCATGGATAAGATAAAAGAGGATTTTGAAAATGACACATTAGATCAAATAAAACAACTTGAACAAGAGAAAGATGCTTTGAATCTTGATCATGAAACTAATTTCCTTTAGATGGATAAAGTAATTCAACAGGAAAATGATGCTAGAAATAAAATTGAAGAAACCTTAAAAGGTTGTAATATTCAGATGGGACAAATGTAGACTGAACTTGATCACTACAAGAACAAATATCTAGAATTAGAGAAATATAATCAGATCATAAAGGATAACTTGTATAAGCTAAGCAACACATTGAAAAACTTCATATGAGAAGTGATAAGATTGATGAGTAGAGAGATAGACAAAAACCTAAAGGAGACATGATTGGAGTTGGCTTCAATGAAGTTGAATGTTCAAAGACTCAACAAGAAAAATCTTAAGCGAAGACTAATGATCTTGAAAAACCTAAAGAACATATCAGACCTTTCTGAGGTAGATGCTTTGGATGCAACAAAATTGGACACATGAAGAGAGACTACAAAAATAAAATTCCCTATAGATCCTTTGATGGCTATTGCAACAATTATCATTCATATGGATAGAAGAAAGCAGAATGTGGGAAGCCTGATCAATATGGAATCAAGCAAGATTAGATTAAGGATACTTTGTTGATTTTCAATGTCATTGAAAGGCCTAGGTATAAGTTTAAGAAACACCCTTTCAAATCAACTAAGGATGATCCCAAAGGTGCATTTTCACAAATACCTTACGACGTTCTACATGTCGAAGACATTAGGTCTTACATTCATTGTAATAATGAGTATCTGGGAGACTTTTAGATATATTTAGAGATGAAGGACATTATTGGAGCATATGGCAAGATGAAAGTAGAGTTCACACACCTTGAAAATTGAAGTATCATGCGGATGACTGAGATTTACAAATTCAACAAAGAGGAATGGATTAAAATCATTATGAGCAAAGTTCATGACCAGTTCATTTGGCCTGGATATTAGCTTGTGAAGATATGCGGCGAGTTGATACACAGTATAATAGGTTTGGATAATTCAGGAGTCATTCCTGCTGCAGAGAAAAACATAAAGAAACAGGTGGAAACCCTAACGCATTTGTGATAGGATAAAAGAGCGATGACTATAAATGATGTATTTTGGCAAGATATCATGGGTAAAAGTACGAAGTTGTGGCGCACTTGAGGACCATTCTCGTAGTTCCGGCCGAAAATGTTTTGGCCGAAATGTTTTTGGCCGTACATATGTGGAACAAACATGGCACCATGTGGCGTCGATGTGGCAAATGAGTTTAGGCTGAAACTATTTCGGCCGGACCAGTTTCGACCGAAAAATCATGAGTAAATATAAGCCAACTATGTTCTATCGATGAAGAATTGGCACATATTTATATTGGGGGGTTCGGCTGGAACTGGTTCGACCAAACCAGTTCCGGCCGAAACTGTCTGTGTGGCATCCTATGTGGCAGCAAAATAGGCAAAAATTTCAAAATTACATAACTTCTCACTTAGACAACTGATATCTTCGTAAAAACTCAACCATTTTAAAAATCTAAATATACCCTTTTGTAGAGCTCGGAGTCTAGATTATGATAATATAATTTTTATTGTGTTTTGATTACATATAATATATTATAATTTGAAAAAACTCCAAGTAGGTATTTTAACATTGAAGAACATGCTCGTTCGAAAAAATAAAAAAAATAGCAAATCATGTTGGAAAATTTTACAACTTATATTTAACAGTAGAGGAGAGAGTCCTCTTCAAGAATGTGTAATTTTTTTTGTATTTGGTTTAGATTTTCTAGGGAAAATGTGGAGGGAGAAAAAAACTGTTAATTTCGGGTAACTCCGACTTTGAATAGTTATAACAGACAAAATATATACCGAAAACCAATCTTTTTTTTTTTATGCACTAGATGTACATGTTCTCTAAAACATATTCTGAAATCAGAGGAAAAAAAAGATTATTTGCATATATTTAGCTGGAGGGAACTAGACCCTACATTTTCAACATTTTTTGCGCAATTAAAAAATGGACTTCAAAAATTAAAAAACTAGGTCAATAATTATTCAAAAAAAAATTTTAAAATTATAGGCATAAACTACATCTAATTTTACACATTTCATTAGTCTACATTATTTTTAAATTCTAAACAAAAATGCCACTTTTATGTCATTAAATTTTAACAGTTTTGCATGTCGTGGTCATCTTCCTTTGTAAAAGTGTGACACAGGTTTTTACTTTTACCCTCATATTAGTTTCAAAAATTATTGGATACAAACTACATTACAACATCCAACCTAACTCAGTATTGGCAGGAGTACTTTGACGACATACATAATGGTTAAGGAAAACATTAAATATAAACTTTGTGAAATAATTGCACAATAATATTTTGGAGAATGTAAAGAAAATTAAGAAGGATAAGTCAAACGAATTCAGGTTTGGATCTCTATTGATATACATGTATATTTATATTGTACATAGTTTCCCTGGTATACACCCTAGAGCTTGGAAGGACAATGAACCAAGTAGAATTTAGATCACACAGAGTTATAGAAGAAATAATAGTACATGGGTTGATGGTGAGTTATTTGGGATGATCAAAATCTTGCAAAGACAGATGAAGGAAAAAGAGAGGATTCCTGAGTCATTGGTAGAGAAGTACATAGATATAATATGTTTCATGGTTGAAACCGATTGTGTTTATTTTGAGGAATTTCCACCTAGGATGAAGTAGTTTTATCCTCTAGGTTATGAAGTCAGTTCTAAGGTCTTGAATATTCAATTTGAACACATATTATCCTTAGAAATTGATCCATTTAAAGAAAGATGGGGCACCTATGAAGAGAAGTCAGCAAAGATAATAGAAGAACAGACTAAAGGTGTAAGGAAGAGGAAAGGAGAAAAATTGGTAGATGATCTACTAGCCAAGGCTGGTATAACAAAGGAGGAGATGAAAGAGTTAAGAAAGAAGATGAAAGAAAGAGCTTCTGGATTGGCGAGTACTGCTCCTATAGCTCTTCCACTTCCAGAAGTTGAGAAGGTAATTAGTCCACCCTCTATTGTGATTGACATATCTGAAACAACACCTACACCACCAAAGAGAACATTGCAGAAAGTAAAACTTATGGAATTTGTGAGAAGGAATACAAGGTCCACTAAATAGGACTCTCCACCTAAAGGATAGAGGACAGAAGTTGAAGAGAAGGGAGAAGAGAAGAAAGGAGAACAAAAGAAAGCAGAAGAGAAGAGTCCAGAAGTGGAACATCTATGGAAACGTGACATAAATATACTAGAGAAGAGAATAGTTGAGAAAGGAAAAGTCAATACTGTTGGTTAACAGTTTGTCCTCTCTTAAGATTTTCAATCTTTGACTCTCTATACACCCAAGGTGAGAGAACAAAAGGATGTCCACCAACAAATGGGTCAGTGTAAGTCTTCTATCACTACCCTCTGAATTGACAAGTACAGCTCCTTGATTGTGTTTGATATGCAATGAATGTGTCTTTTTTATTGATCATCAGGTTATTCCTTAGGATTTTTAACCAAATTGCTTGTAGACACAAACAATTCAGGCAAAGATAATGTTTAATCTATATTCGAATCTAATCTACCTATTCTAAAAATGTATATTCTACTGAGGAGAACAGAAGCAGAATCGTACATGAACAACAAATAGAATTTCTTATGCTGCAACTTCTAACATGGAATAGAATCCAAGCAGGAATTACAGTTCCACACACAATTGTACTTTCTATTCTGATGCACCTAGATTATTGAATGAATAGGAGAAGGATCATACATGAAAGGTAAATGGAATTACTTTCACTGCAATTACCAACATGAAATAGAATCCAGTAAGCAATCACAGTTTCACATAGAACTGTTCTGTCTATTCAAATGCAAATGAAAAACTACGATGGAAAAATAAACATCAGACAAAGCCTCTGCAAATAGAATCACTTCTGCTTCATTAACAAGTTTTCTGACCCCCATTACTGAATTCTTTATAGAATTTATAGATTATACAATACATTCAGGCTTCTAAGAACCAATGACTTTCCCCCTTCTTCAAATACAAAGAGGTAGAATGCGAAGAAAAAGACTTTTCAAATCTGAGAACTAGAATAGTCATTACGGCATCTGAAACTCATCATCTCTAACCAGTATTATCGAGCTATTTTTATGTTTCTTCTCCCCCTGTTATTCAACTGGTCACATACTCGCCACCCTTTCTTTCTCAACTTTTCTCCTTCTGCGAGTGAGCGATGACCTAGCTCTTGACTTCATCTTAAGTCTATCACGTAGTCACTATCCTTTTATGTTTTGCTTTTGGGTTCATGCGAGTGAGCGATGCTTTCCTTTTCTTACTCGTCGCACGCTCGCAAGCTAACATTTAATTTTACCTGATTCTGGGTGACTAAGCGACAACGCCTCTTATCTTTCAGCTTATTCCCTAATCGCACACTCGCTGGCTATTCAAACTTAACTTTTGGATCTGAGCGGGTGAGCGACTTTCATTTTTTACTACATACTTTGTCTGGTCACACACTCGCGAGCTCTTTTCTTTCCACTTCTGTTGATCAGCGACTGAGTGATGGTTTTCATCTTCTGACTCGTCGCACACCCGTGAGCTCAACAATCTTACTCTATTTTTGATGGCGAGTGCGCGACTGTCTCTTTTTTCTAACTCATCGCACCCTCGCGAGCTATTTTTCTTTTACCTTCATTGATCGGCGAGTGCATGACGCTTTCCCTTTTTTACCTTGTCGCATACCCGTGAGCTAACATTTCATATTCTGTCATCATCGGCGAGTGCGCGACTATCTCTTTTCTTTCCTCGTCGCACCCTCGCGAGCTCTGTTCCTTCCATCTCTTTTGATCGGCGACTGAGCGATGCTTTTCATTTTCTGACTTGTTGCACACCCGCGCTGCCAAACACAACTGGGTTAAAACATAAGCGAGTGAGCGACCTACAGGACAGGACCTCATCACGCACTCGTGGAGCATGAGACATACATAGTAACCTTACAGTGACTGCGCGACAGACATATTTCAACTCGTCGCTGAATCGCAACTCTATAACTTAACCTTTATGAAACATCGCAACTATGCTATATGCATCTTATAACATCTCATCGCCCACTCGCTATCCTTTTAAAACTAGTCATGAACAGATCGCGACTGCGTGATTTAGGATTTACAAACATAGACATCGCTCACTCGCACGGGAATAATGACTTGACATGAGCTCGTCGCGACTGCGCAATTCTCGTTTAAAACATTGGACCCGCTCACTCGCACACTGATCAAAACCTGACATAAACAGCTCGCGATTGCGCGATTCCTTTCATTGACAACTCGTCGCTTACTCGAGCACAGATCAAAACTAGACATGAATACCTCGCGATTTCATGATTCTCTTCATTGACAGCTCATCGCGCAGTCGCGCAAGTGTGTCTTTTGTTGCATTGGGATCGTTGAGACCTGTAGAATCGATCCATACTAGTCTTCGATCTGCACTAAGCCTGATATATTCAACTACAAACTTTTATTTCTCTACCACAAATGGACTATTCACACTGTGATATGAAGTAGAAACCTGAACGATTCAATGCTGATTCCATTACATGAAGAATCTCTCCTAGTTCTTTTGAATTTTTGAAACTTATGACTCCCAAACATCATTCCATCTGCTGAAAAGATCATCGAAAGATCAGAATCTTTGCCAGATTGGGTGCTACAACCTACCCAATTAATGAGACCCTGAAAACATCCCACCCGGCTTAGGGCAGAAAGGCAATGGGAGAGAAGCCCGGAAAATATTCCCTACCTATAAAAGACTTAGACCTAGACTCAAGACTAACCAGACTGACTCCAATAATGCTAAAAAAATGGGTGACTGAAATTCAGACAACAAATACCTTGTCTAGATTATTTGTAAGGTATGACACATCTAATCAAACTTTTCAATTGAAGACATGATAATAAATCACTTACTTGCTTTCAAGAGGAACTTGTTAGAAGTTGAAGGTAGTATACTTGAGGAACTCTATAAGAAATTAGAACTGAGGAAACAAATAGCACAGATAGAAGATGAAGCAATCAGAGTACAATGCAATTGAAGACATGTTACATGTTGTTTCTATTAAGGATATGGAGAAGATCTTAAATGATTTAAAACAGAAACTGAGAACTAAGTCAAGATTTTTAAAGATAATGGGGAGAAGGTATGATGAAGTGATTGAGGAAACACATAAGGTTGTGCATAAGGTTCTAATGGGTACTAAACCTGAGAAGTCCTCGCCACCAAAGGCTACTAAGCCTAGAAAAATTGAAAAAGGTGAGTCATCAAGGATGCCATAAATAAGTCTTGACAAATCAATGGGTGAAGACACTAGTTAATTTATGAGTACTATGAAGCAATCATATTTGTTTGTTTCTGTTGTGGCTATGTCTTTGGACACCTGGCAAGATTTTTGTGATCCTTTGGAGAAAGATACCATCATTGAAGGAAGCATTGTTCTAGAAATGGAAGAGAAAGAAGAGAAGAAAGTGAGAGAAGCTAAAGTAGCAAAATAAATAGTAAATAAAGTTGAAGAGAAATAGGAAACTCATGCATCTGTTTCTTCATTTTTGTTGTTTCCAAGGGGAGATAAGACTCTAAGAACTAATGTTGAGAATATTGATAAAGTTATCCTACATCGCATTTGCTAATGTGAAAGAGAGATCTGAGTAGAAAGGTAAGAAGAAGACAATGGTAATGGAAAGAGAAGTTGATACTGTCAACAAACTCCTACGTGTACGTTTTTCTTTCTAATCATAGGATAGTGTAGAAAAATTGAACATGGTATTGGATAACTTTTATAGTCACTATGAGTCCTTGGAGAAGATCGCTAAAGAGAAAGCAAAGAATAAGTACCTCACGAAGAAGTTGGAAGAATTTTGCAATTCTATCTCATGGAACTTGGGAATATTGAACAAAACTATATCTGAGCCAAGTATCTGAGCCAAGGAGTTGTGTATTGCATAGAAGGAAGTTATACAGTTACTGTATAAATCTTGTTAGACATCTCAAAAAAATTGAGGAGATAATAGAAAAGGATAAACTAACTCTAGATAAGATGATAGACACTTGTGAGACCTCTTCAAACTCTATATTGGAGTTAGGTAGATAATTTTGCAGGATATTGGACAAACTAAGTGTTTTGGATACAGAGAAATGGAGAGTTGAGGGAAGATTTGGTATGCTGAAGAGTTTAATCACTCCTAAGTTATCAATTCTTGAGACCCATCTTTCTGACATGGAGAGGACAATGCAGATCCTCACCAAACACATGCCTTCTCGGCTAAAGGAAACAAAGACATCTTCTTTTGCACTGAATGGGATGATTCATGTGATTCAGATACTGGTGAAGACTTGGTAAGAGGAAGTGAAGATCTTGGAGTGATCCTTCCAAGATGTGCTAAAGATGGTATAATTTTTGGTAAGCAGTGGCACAACTTTGTTTTATATTCTACATTTTTGTATACCTTTTACATTGATGTCAAAGGGGGAGAAGAGAAGATATGGAAAATGTATAGAGTAGAGAAGATATATGTAAAGGAGATAAAGAGTGTTGTGTATATATTTTTTGGTATTGACACTTAGTCATTTTTCCGTAAGTGTTTCCATCAATGCCAAAGGGAGAGATTGTTGGCAAGTGGTTCATTCAGGAGTGTTCTAGAACACTTGAGGGTTATCATTTATGAAAACACATCTTTATGGAGTATTGCATGGTGTGAAAATTATTTTTGGATTCAAGGACGACAAAATGACTAAGTTCAGGGAGTAGAGTTACTGGGTACAAGAATACAGTTTTGTTTAGCGAAAATACTATATGATGAATAAAGACATGTAAGCTTAGGAGAAGCTATTTTGGAATATGTGTGACCTTCACTTAAGACCTCTTACATTTTGGATTTGGTCAAAGTAAGTTACAGTATGATGAAGACATGTTGAGACAAAGTAACAGTGATACAGGATAGATGAACAGTTGCGATGATTGACGGAGTATAATGCGAAGTCGAAATGTTCTATGTTGCATTCGGATTATGGATTACCTATGTTTTGATAGTGTATGATTTCTGATTTGGTAATTACATTTTGTAAAAGTATTAATTCTATTTTGTGATGTAATTGGAATCTAACTAGATATGTAACAATGTATATATAGGAAGATCTTTTTGAGAAGCGATGAATGCGATGAATGTGTGATAGATTGGAATGGATGCAAAGAGTTGGATGGATGCATTGTGATATCAGAATCAGTCATATGGTAATGAAAACTACTAATGGAGCTACCTAAGCATATTAGATGCTTGTATTTTTCATTATTGATAAAGCATTGTAACAAAATCTCATTTCTAATTGCATAAGCAGTGTGCTCAGTATACCTTTAACAGGGTTTTGTATTCCTCTAACAAGGAAATATACTAATGTAATAATCATCTCCTAACATGGCAAGTTCTCCTAATAAGGACAATATAATTTTAGAGAATATTTGTGGGTACCATCCCCATTGGGGTTTTCCCTTGTCGAGGGTTTCCTTGACAAAAAATTCATGGTGTTATGAGTTGTGTTTTTTGTGTTTATGTTCTTTTGATTTCAGCAATTATCTGATTAAGTTGTAATTTACTAGGTTTAAGTGAAAAAATTTGTAATAATTATTCACCCCCCCCCCCCTCTCAGTATTACTTAATCCTAACAATTGGTATTCGATATTTTGGCCCTTGGAGAGAAATNTTTGTAATAATTATTCCCCCCCCCCCCCCTCTCAGTATTACTTAATCCTAACAATTGGTATTCGATATTTTGGCCCTTGGAGAGAAATCCTAACACCTTAAGGGAGATCAAGATGGATTATGAATGTTTGGAAGAAAACTTTGAAGCAACGCTTGAAGACCTGGAGAAAGCTAAAGAAGAAAATGGTGACTTGAAATTCAAATTGAGAAGAGCAGAGGGATTCATCAAGAAAATAAAAGAACAACTTGAACTTTCCAAAAATCAGAGACAAGATCTCATGGATAAGATAAAAGAGGATTTTGACAATGACACATCAGATGAGATAAAATAGCTTGAACAAGAGAAAGATCCTTTGAAGCTTGATCATGAAACTAATTCCCTTTAGATGGATAAAGTAATTCAATTGGAAAAGGATGTTTGAAACAAAATTGAAGAAACCTTAGAAGGTGCTAATATTCAGATGGCACAAATGAAAACTGAACTTGATCACTACAGTAACAAGTATATGGATTTAGAGAAATACAATTAGGTCATAGCAGGAGAACTTTTTGAAGAAAAGAAACACAGTGAAAAACTTCATATGAGAAGTGATAAGATTGATGATTAGAGAGATAGATAGAAACCTAAAGGAGACATGATTTGATTTGGCTTCAATGAATTTGAATTTTCAAAGACTCAAAAAGACAAATATTAAGTGAAGATTGATGATCTTGAAAAACCAAAAGAACAAATCATACCTTTCTGAGGTAGATGCTTTAGATGCAACAAAATTGGACATATGAAGAAAGACTGCAAAAAAAAAATTCCCTATAGATATTTTGATGGTTATTGCAAGAATTGTCATGCATATGGACATAAGAAAGTAGAATGCAGGAAGCCTTGTCCATCAAGAATCAAGCAAGATTACATTAAGGAAGAAACAATAGCTAAGATCACATGTTACAAATGCAATAAGTTTGGACACATCGTAAGGTAATGTAAATTGTAGGTTAATTAAAACATACCACATCCTACATGCTACAAATGTAACAATGAAGGACATATAGTGAAATTTTGTAGGTACAATAGAACTTATAACAGAAGAGGACCATTGCCTATGGTTATAAAGAAGAGTAATCGTGATATCGGTAAGAGTCTTCCAGGATACATGGATGAGTTCAAGAGTAATGTTATAAAACTAGAAGATGAAAATATTGGTAAGGTATGGAAGGTAAAAGAAACAAGTGAGGTATTGGTTTAGCGAGATTCAGTAGATGCTACTGAACCTTCACCTGATGCTAACATTGCTACATCAATGCACTAATATTGGTACAGATATGACGCAAGGTTCAAAAACCCTTTCAGAGACAAGTGGAGGTTTTAGACATCTTGAAGATGATCAAAAAATCTCAATTCATCCACCCAACCAAACTGGTATTAGATTCTGAAGGGTAATTGCTAAACAGTCCAGCCTAGGCTTGTAGCCCTATTCAGGCAGTACAGTCAATTTATCATTGGAAACTCCCAAACAACATAGGGATTGAATCTAGGATTTGAATACCCTTTACTAATTCACATCTACACCAGGAGCACTAAAACAGGGAACATAATACCAAGCTTAGAATTGAAGGTTTACATACTTTTTTAATGGGATAATTAGGCCTTGATTAAAGGACACTCATAGGAAATGAGGTTTCTCCCTAAAACCTATTGGAACATCTAGGGGATGTCCAAAAAACTCTAAATCCGGACTTATAGGCCTTGGTGCTTTACTGTTTAGGAGTTATGCACAAATGTGTTGTCATAGAGGAGGTGCATACATTCAGGATATACACCTAGGGCTCGTCCATACGGCCATTTCCCTGCATGGATGAAAAAACTAATAAAAGAATAATTGAAAGCACTCTACAAGGTAGTTTTCCACCAGAGATCAGTCAATTCCATGGTTGAAATGTTCCAGCCAATCAAAACAATACACACACCCTTTGAAATGAAGACAAAACGGGTTGTAGAGACTAAAAACCTGATAAATTCAGTTGTAGATTGTCTTTTTCCCTCAAATTGATTGCATTCAAAAGCTAGTTCATAGGATAATCACATCTAATTAGTTTTGTGTAGATCTAGAACCATACATGGTCGTACAATTCACTGGTGTCACAAATAATGCAGGAAAATATTATATTTTTATTGATTGAGCAAAGAATTACATCATGTCACCTTCTACCTACCTGTGAGGTTTAAGAAGGCCATCCCCAATGGTTTTACAATAGTTATTAACTTATTATCCATTGGGGGAAGGATTACAACAAATTTTGAAAAAGTTTCTAACAAAGAGCAAAGTTGCAATTAAGCAACTTTTGCAATTTTGCAACTAATGTGCAATATGACCTAGAAAATAACTTGGGCCTCTAGGGATAGACCTATCTTATTATAAACATCAATCCTAAAAACTCTTAACTATTCTAGAAACAATCATTTATTGATCCCAATGACCATAGTGTATCAAGTGGCTTAGAAATGGCCAAACTTGTAACTAGGTCTTGTTAGTAATAACTCAGAGGGGCGAGGGGGGGGGGGGGGGG
>MU225789.1:1808948-1829780 GCA_018584345.1 Thuja plicata
GGGGGGGGGTGAATTAGTGGCCTCAAAAATTAATCCTTAAATCAACCCTTCAAAAATTATAACCACAAATTATTTCTCAATTTATCTTCCATCCTACAAGATGAATGCCTTGAATAACTTATATCAATTTACTACTTGTATGATTGCTTTGTTAAACCTTCTTCTTTATGTTTATTGATAAGTAGTCATCTATTTATCGAAATATAGTAAATATGCAGAGTATACTGATATATCCAGAATGAATTATATAAGATACAAAATTGTAAAGAAATGAATCATACACACATAACATATGGATTGTAACATGGAAATCCTGTGAAGGGAAAAAACCACGGGGACCAGTACCCCAAATTTTCACTCTTTTGAAGTGAGCCCTGTTAAGAGCCAACCCTGTAAAAGGTTACAAGCACACTGTTAGGTGTGACCTTGTTAGAGGAATTTACACATAGAGTTTGTCACTTAGTATTGGGCATCTAATGCTGCCATCTTTGAATCAGCCTCTTTCTTAGACTGTCAATAGGCATCGGATATATCAAATGCTACTTTCATGAATCAACCTTTTTTTCACTCCTTGAGATGTACCTTAATATATAGAAGATTGTTAAGTCCTACTCGGTTAAGAGACTTGATGGTTCAATGGTTAAAATGAAACGTTATGACCTATTCATATTGCAACTTAAATTACAGATTTTCAGATCTATTTAAGTACATTACCTCTCTGACCAATGCATCAATTCAATCCTTGTGCTCCACACTTTCTTCTTCATGATGTTGTGCTCACTGTTTGTCAGTTGTCTACAAAATTCCTTAGCTCTCCTTCAGCTTGTTTGATCAGCACTACTTGAAGTTGTTCTTCATCAATTTCTCTTTAGCATCCTCTTTCTAGTCACTCCCCTTAATCCCTTCTTTTTAAAATAAATTAAGCTCCTCTCTTATATAGACATAATATTCATTGTTTCTTGGTTCTTGATTCTTGGCGTGATAAACAATCCAACCAGTATAACTCCTAATTTGTCTCACGGATATCTTCTTTCCAACTATAAAAATTAGCTTTAAATCAATTATTTATCTCCGGCGTTATCTAGATGAATAAAAAAATGATAAGTATATGTTAACTCTATCTTTAGCTTCTTGCCAGCTAGGCATTTTTTCATTTCTAAATTCTCTATTCTGTCAGTCAATACTTCAGTTAGTCATCGGTGATAACTGATTGTTCTGTTGGTGTGACTTCAGTTGTCTTCGGGATCTCCGTCCTTGTTTTTTTCGTCGGGCAACACTAAATTTTTTTCCATTGGGTTACTCTTTTTTTTTCTTGTCGGGAAACATTGTAACTCTACTTGTCAGTAATTCTATGTATTTCTTCATTGGGAAACATTGTGACTTTGTTCTTTTACTCTGACCATCGGGTGCACTCCACTGGTGTATTCAGTCAATTAGTGAATACTAGACTTGTATGCATTACTGATTAGCATATCCTTGATTCAGGAGTTCTTTGAAGTCTTTGGTAGTATCTCCATAACTATACAGATTATATCAAGTTGACATCAATGACAATATAATACATTAATTGATTTAATGTCTTGCATGATCATCAAATTAACATCTTCAAACATTTAATCATTTACATGTCATTAGGTCTTACATTTGGATCTTAAAGATGAACAAACTCTAATCATCTAAACTATAAGATTCCTTGGACTCCCTAGGGTCAAGGGTACATTGGATGTATCAAGAGTTAACAATCTCCACAAGTGTTCATGTGTTAGAGCGTGCTCCTGCACCATACTCCCCATGAGAACTAGAGCTCAAGCTCCCACTGGAGTTGAGGAGGTCTAAGGTGGATCCATGGGCTTTGATCTGGTCCTCTATCAACCATCTTGCATCTATATAAGGAAGCCCCTTCCACTTAACCAAGTACAGCATATAAGTATGATTTCTAGTCTTCTTCCATTCTTTGGTTGCAAGGATCTTGTTGAGTTGAACCGATGTGCTTGGAGGAAGATTGGAAACATGGGTATCATCTAGAGAGTCATCAACATCTTCCTGAATCATATAAGAACTTGCATCATCTTTAACAAGAGTCATATCTGCAACATTAAAAATAGGGGAAATAAAAAGTGTGGGAGGGAGAGAGATCTCATATGCATTGTCACCCATTTTGTGCAGAACTGTACATGGTCCAATTTTCTTCATATGAAGCTTGGTATTTCTACCCTTAGGAAGTCATTCTAGTTTGAGATAAGCCCATACCTTATCCCCTATTTGAAAATGGACTTCCCTTCTTCTTTTATCTGCATTTTCCTTGTATTTGAGAGTGGTGTGTTCTAGCTTTTGTTTCACTTCCTTATGTACTTGTGAAATGAAGTTAAAAAATTCTTCTCCTTGAGCACTTATTTTGAAATCAGAAGGTAGATCAGCAAGATCTAAAGGTCCTCTAGGATGCATTCCAGAAACTATTTGGAAAGGAGCCTTGCCACTAGACCTATTGATGGAGCCATTAAATGCAAATTCTTCTTGGGGCAAGATGACATCCCAACCTTGTGAGTGCTGCTTGGTAAGGCATATTAATAGATTTCCCAAGGATCTATTGACTACTTCTATTTTGCCATCCATTTTGGGATGATAGGCTAAACTATATGTCAGCTTTGTACCCAATTTCTTATGGAGTGTTCAAAATTGGCCTTGGAACTTAACATCCCTGTCTAAAACTATAGTCTTTGCGAGTCCATGAATTCTAACTACTTCCTTGAAAAAGAGTTATGCAAAGTGAGAGGCATCATTTGTGCTCTTGCAAGGGACAAAATGTGTCATCTTGCTAAATTTGTCCAATATGACAAAAATATTGTCAAATCCCTGCTTGGTTATTAGTAAACCCATGACAAAGTCCATTGAGATTAACTCCCATGGCCTAGAAGGTATTGGTAAAGACTGGTAGAGTCCTTGGTTTGTGGTGACTCCTTTGTCTTGTTGACAAATTGTGCAAGACTGAACAAAATTCTTAAGATAAAGAGTCATCTTGGGCCAATGGTAACTTCTCTTTACTAATTCCATGGTCTTGTCTATGCCGAAATGACCACTCATACCTCCACAGTGTTTCTCCTTTACGATATTGGTTCTCATAGAACATTTTGGAATGAAAAGTTGGGCACCTTTAAATAAAATTCCATCTTGGATTAGATATTCTGTAAAATCAGTATGATATTTTCCAAAGAGAGTAGTACAAACCTTGTAGGCTTCCCCAAAATCTGAATCATCTGCATATAATTGTTTCAAAGAATCAATTCCCATGCTTGAAAACTAAACTTCTTCTACCAAACCCACTCTCCTACTGAGGGCATCTACACCTTTGTTTACTTTTCCTTTTTTGTGCTTTATTGTGAAGGTATAGGAATGTAATTTCTCCATCCATTTGATGTGTTTCACACTGATCTTCTCTTGTGAATTTAGAAAACTTAGAGCATGGTTGTCAGTGCCTCCATTTCTTAGGTAGGAGGTAGTGCCTCCATTTCTTGAGGGCCTGAACTACCGCATATAATTCAAGATCATAAGTAGAATATTATTTCTTAGCATCATTTAACTTTTTAGAGAAGAAGGCTATAGCTTTCCCTTCTTGACTTAAAATAGCACCAATTGCTAGGTTACTTGCATCCATTTCCATAGTGAATGTATGTGATGAAACCTAACCTGTTGGGAGCACGTTCAGACATGCAAATGTTAGAGATACACATCAAATAACAATATTAAACATGTCTAGCAGCATACTATTAAAAACAATAAGAGATCCATCACAACCTCTGATGAGCCAAACAAGTGCACCCAAGCCTTGTTGATTTGCTCTTAGAGAGGTTTGTGGGTGTGCTCTCCCAACACAATATTATAATCCCACTAGAAATGTATTAAAAGGTGAGCTAATAACTCAAGAACAAGTATAAGGAACTTGTCTTAAGCTTTCACCATGGATGAAGATGCGAGCATTAAACTAAGATGATATGCAAGATCTAACTAAGATGATATGCAAGATCTAACTAAGATAATAGAACTAGATTCATTCCATTATAAACCTAAGATGTGATATCTAGATTCAATAATGAAATAAACATGAAAATGAACTAAGATTGCTATGGAATGCTAAATTTCTTAAAAATTCTAGAACTAAACTAGCATGATAACAATGCATAAATAAGATATGATTTGCTCTTGAGAAAGACCTCTATTTATAGAGTTTTTGGTGGAGAGAGATGGCTTGGATGAGGTGGAGCTCATGTGGCATCTACATAGGTGCCACATGAGGGACACATAAGCCATGCAAGAGGCCCACTTTGCTCACACATGTGTGAGCAACTTTGGATGTGATGGGTCAAATTGTACTTAAAGTACACATGTGAAGGATCTTGTAAGACGGTGTAAGAGGGTGTAAGAGTTTTGGACCAATGAAACACTTTTGAAAAGTATAAGAAATTGTCATCATAGGTGTAAGAAACCTTGTTGGAACCCAATAAGGATTATTTGAAAAAGTCAATTTTTAAAAATTTTCTCACACATGTGTGAGCAAATAATTATGACTAATTGGTGTAGGAATAAAGAAATTAGCTTAATTAATCTTAGTTAATTAATAGATAGGTCTATTTGATGAGAGTGATGGGAGGTAGGGTAGGATGTAGTTTCAAATTAACTTAATCTAAATTTAAAATTTAGATTAATTTGGTTTAGTAGAATTTAAGTCATGTGAAGGAATAAATAAATTAAAAATTTATTTAAAAGGAATTAATGAGGGATAATGTATTAAACAAGATTTAATACATTAAAAAGGGGGTAGTATTTAAATTAAATTCAAATATTAAGGAAAGTGAATCATATTTAATTAAATAAATTTAATTAAATAGATAGAAGAATATAACAAATATAATTAATTAAAATGAAATATAATGTTATGGGAATATTAATTAAATTAATATAAAGATGATTTTGGACATCTACATTTTGCCTCACTTTGATGCATCATTGAAAGTGATGTTGTGTCAAAGAAAAGAAAATGAGATGCCCTACAGAGGTCAGAAAACCTACGATAGCGAGCGCGGAGGAGGGTGCCCCCTCGAGAAAATAATAGAAAAAAAAATAATTTTTAAATAAAATTTTCTTGAAAAGGCAAGAAAATGGGGAAAACAAACCAATTGCATGGCGTGCTCAGGAAAAATGGAGGAAAAACGGGAACCTAAATAGGAAAAAGGGAGGCCGGCAGAAGAAATGGGTTCTAAGGGGCTACAAATAGTCCACCGAGGCCCATGGACAAGTCACTTTCACTCACAAAGAGCAAAAAGAGAGAAGAAGAAGAGAGCAATGATAATGCAACGAGAGCGAGCACAGCTTGGGGAGTGCATCCGGGTACACCAGCGACCTGCGGATGCGGGACCACCGGTGAGTAGTCGAGCACCAACTCTATCATTTACGCATTTAATATTTTGGAAGGGTAGTTAGGTGTAATAAATGCTCTAAAATGGACGCGCAGTGCAGACGGCGATTGCCTGACTGCCATCTGCATAGACGGTGATCGACAGACCACCGTCCTTGTAAACGACCGATAGGCCATCATCGTGTGCAAAGACAGAGATCGACTGATCTCTATCTATGAGGGCAGGGGTAAGACATATGGTGCAGCAGAGACGGCAATGTATAAACACCACCGTTTGCGCAGCAAGGGAGGCGGCGGCCTAAACTGTCGTCTCTGCAGATTGACGTCTGCGGAGATCTGTCATTTCCACAGACTAGCGACTATGAAAGTTTTCTATCTGCGATGGTCAACTGTCATCTACACAGATTAACCCAAAAATGGAAGGAAAGAGAAGAAGAAAAGAAAAGACAAGGGTCCAGGAGCATTTTTCAATGCCCCAGACGCGCCTGGGACATGTTTCGATGCCCCAGCATGCTATCTGATTGCTGACATTTTCTTGCTGACTACAAGAGGAGATGATTACATTCCGAGCCAGGGAGTGCTACCCAGTGACCATGGAGCTATAGCAGCATCTGACAGCAGTAGAGTGGGGACAGGTGACACTGTACAGACTAGAGCACTTGCGGCATTGGTCGCATCTTCGAGCACATGATGCGCTCATGTCTGCATTGATAGAGAGGTGGCACAGTACCACCTCGAACTTCCACTTCCCTACAGGGGAAGCAACTATCACCCTCTATGATGTATGGAGGATCTACAAAGTGCCCATTCGGGGGCTCATACCAGAGTACTACATGGAGGGATCAGAGCCCTATATGGAGATGGCACTGAGACAGAGGTTTACAGATCTGCCGATTACACGGTAGTGGATGTCATGGATAGAAGCTATGACCATGAAGCCACGGCCATGAAAATTAGCGCTATATCTAGCAGGGTTGATAAGGGGATGTCTCATGCCTAATCATGCAAGCAAGGGGTTCCCTATAGCCTGGGCATGAGTGCTGAGCAGCATGGTCGAGGATGGCGACCAGTACTGCTGGGCATGCATCATCCTTGGCAGTTATACTATGATATCCATATGTGCACCTATCGCAAGGGTAGGGCACTAGGTCCTAGATGTACGATCTTATTAGTATGGGTGTGGGAGCATATTGCGGTCACATGACTGATTAGACATTAGGAGACCCAGGTGGCATATGAGCCCTTTGGTTACAGGTACAAGTCGCTGATCAGTTATGAGGCCACAGATTCTATGGGATAATAGCATAGGAGACTTGATGAGATGGGGGCTATACTGTGGGCACCCTATGCAGGATGTGAGGCCTAGGGCCATGAGACCCCATAGAAGGGCGGGTATGTGGAGGATGGATTCTACGACTCATCCTATATGAGGTTTGTGCAGACTAACTGTTGGCTGTTTGGGAGGACATCTTAAATGATATCGCAATATATGCCATCCAGGGTATGGAGGTAGATGGGCCAGGTGCAAGAGGCAGTACTGAACGGGTTTCCTCATCCATTGGTTACCTGAGAGGTAGGGAGTGTACGAGGGATTAGTGTAGATCCTAGGATAGCCTGAGCATCATTCATGGACATGATCGAGGTTCCCTAGATTAGGGCTCGAGAGTCACTACAAGATGCAGGTGTAGTTCCTGCATATGCAAACTGGTGGGCGGCGCACAGACTTGTGAGACTGACAGTGCCGGGGGTTGTTCAGGATGATGAGCAGCCCGAGGTTGGAGGAGAAGGAGGAGGACAGGGGGATGATGATGATGAGGGAGGAGATGTAGGGGCCAGAGAGAGGAGATTCCAGCCTAGGGTGGCAGTACCAAGGTAGAGGGGGCAGGTGCAGAAACTAGTAGGTGGGCAGTCGCCTATCATACCCGATGTACAGGTATAGGGGCAGGATCCGTAGGGGCCACCACAGGGGCCAACATAGGGACTTCCATAGGGACAGGGACCACTAGCAGGATACATAGTCTAGGAGACACACGACACAGCTGTAGCAAAGTGAGATAGTCTGCAGACTAAGCTGGGGAGAGTACAAGGTATATTGGCGACATCTCAAGCGACTAAGGTGAGCGCACAGGCTGAGACTCTATGGTTACAAGGATTGTTAGCCATAGCACAAGCTATAGCCAACAGCCTTCAGACAGAGATGACTTGGGTATAGAGGGAGCTATCATCAGAGACAGCTCAATGGGACAGTGCGTAGTGGGTACTGGACATTTTACAGGCTCGGGTGGATAGCAGGGAGTTCGCTGTGATTGAGGAATTTGGGGACCGAGAGGAGGAGTTGGTAGCTATGTCAGCACAAATAGCATCTTTGACAGCAGAGCAGGATTTAGCACAGAGACATGCTGAGGATTACAGGGCAGACCGCGATATAGCGCGGCTAGTAGGCAGTGCAGCAGGGTTGGGTCAGATGATGACCGATGCTATGGCAGCCTAGAGAGAGGCAGGATGCAGAGGCCGAGAGGCCGCATACTATATGGGGCTTTACCATGGAGCAGTGCCAAAGGAGGCATGAGAGCCTACATATTCTGAGAGGGCACAGTTAGAGAGCACTGGCCAGGCATCATAGGGATCAGTGGGGTTACCACCACATCCCAGTAGAGGAGCAGGACCATCGCGGCCACCACCATGATGCTTCTCAAACTTTTTGGATACATAGTTTTGACACTTTTTTAACACATGATGTATGATATGACACTTTTGATATATATAGATGGACTATTTTTGGAATATGGGACTCTGATTTATGGACCTTTGTGATGTTATATGCTTATATGATGTGATGTTTATGCAGGATGTATCAATGCACTTATGATGTTATATTTACAGTATATGATGCTTATTACTGACATGTAGGATGGGATGAATATACGTATGATTATACTGACATATTTGTGATGCAGGGATGAGATGCAGATATGTATAGATGTGGTGTGATGTGTTAATGCTTATATTTTATCATGTATAGATGTAATGTAATGATGTATAAATGTATTTATGATTCTTTATGAAATGAATGAACCCTAAAAGATGTTATATATTTTATGGATGCAACTAATGGAATGCAATATAATTACATGCAAATGGTACTATATGATGGTTATAAATGTATAATGCTAATGGAATGATAATGCAACTATAAATGTGTTAAATGAACAATGTACATAATGAACTAAATGATCAATGCAAATGTATTTTAAAATGGACACTGCAACTAAATGATGTAATGACCAATGATTAATGAAGGAAATGAATAATGCAATGGATAATGACTAATGATTAATGAATAAAATGAATGCGATATGAGACAAATGTATAATGGCTAATTATTAATGAATGAAATGAATGCAATATGAGACAAATGAATAATGGCTAATGGTTAATAAATGAATAATGTAATATGAGACAAATGAATAATGACTAATGATTAATGAATGAAATGAACAATGCAATAGATAATGACTAATGATTAATGAACTAAAATGAACAATGCAATAGATAATGACTAAATGAGGACACTGTTTTTGTGTGTATCACAATAAGTCTAATAAAATCACGTAGGTGACCGGATAGGGGAATAAATAGAAACCTTTGCCAAGAGAAAAATCATAATGCAATATGACCTAACTACTATGCAAAGAATAACTACATGATAATAGTGGGATTGATACCGTGTTAATGTTGGAGAGCACACCCTAGTTTGATATTGCAAAAGGAGTTATGCACCATGTGCTAGAAAACACAAGTGACATGGTTCCTTTGCATGGACTAGACTCTTAGACAAATAGGTTGTTAGGAACAAGAATACGAGATATCAGGTATGATGAGAGTTATAAAATGTTAATCATGAGGAGATGCAGTACATCCAGATCTTTTTATAGATTTGGGATGCATGAATCCTACCCCTAGTGAGGCACACATAGTCATAACCAAGTATCAAAACATAAATGCACTAACAAACTATGACAAGCATATCATACCAGAAAGGACACGTATTTCACTAGATACTCACCATAACAAACCAAGATATAAAACGTCGAGGCTGTCGTGGTAAGGACATAGTAAAACACAAGATAAAATCAACAAAAAGGCATCCTGACCAAGTGGTCATTCAGTCCAAAATTTCTTGCCATGACCAATTTTGATGTGACGATTGATAGAACGGTCGACACCGGAAGGATGCATCCTGATGGGCCAAAGATTGATTTGATAGAAAATGGTAATTCGCTAGCAATTGCTCATGAATAGAAAAATCATTAGGAAAGTCAATCTGTCTGTTGATTTGATGTAAAACATTTGTGATCACTGTGTCTAGAACAAAGCTCAATTTTTGATTTGGTAAGCTCATTCATGCAGGAATCATTATTGCGAAAGCGGGAAGATGGTCAAGGAACTACCTACACAAATATGGGTAGTGACACTTATTATGAAAGGCGATGCAAGCTAAATAGACAAATGGTGATAACTGATGGTGGATCTCACTATGCATGGTGCCTGAAATAGGTTTTCACCATGGTACTTATCCATTGCGCCACCGAAGTGGTTTTCACAGATGGACGGATTTTATTTTTCTCTTTCTCTTTTTGATTTTCTTTTCAAGATTTTGTATTTTTTTATGCTTTTTTGATTTTTTGATTTTTTTTCTTTTTTGAATGTTTTGAATGTTTTTGGATTTGCTTCTTTCTATTTTTTTCAATTTTGCTTTTCCAATTTTCTGAATGTTTTTGGATTTTTGAAAAATTTATATTGTACAACAGACTATGAACTAATCAAGCATAAAAGCACTTGAGATATACAATATTTACAGCATCAGGGAGTGGATCTCCCTTTGGGGATGCAATCTGATAGGTGCCTGAACCATATTTTTCTATAACAATGAAGGGACCTAACCAATTAGGTTCAAACTTCCCTTTCCTCTCATGGTTCTGGAGGTTCTTCATATTATGCTGCAGGACAAGATCACTAACCTCAAACTAACGAGGTTTGATCCTTTTGTTGAACTGAAGGTGAAGGCAATTTTGATACATGTAGAGGTGGTCTAGGGCATTGAGTAATCTCTCATTGAGGATTTCTAGCTCTTGCAAGCGGGCAACTCTATATTCTTCTTTGGACAACAGATTCTTGAGAGAGATTCAGAGGGAAGGGAGCTCAATTTCAATGGGTAGAATAGCCTCAGTACCATAAACAAGGGAAAAGGGAGTGTCTCCCATGGGGGTTTAAATGGAGGTGTGGTAAGCCCAAAGGGTAGGATTAAGGCAAAGGTGCCAATCACGGCCAGCTTCATCGACTATTTTCTTGAGGATTCTGAGGATAGTTTTGTTCGTAGCCTCATCTTGATCGTTGTTTTGCGGAAAGTACTTGGAAGAAGTATGGTGGGTAATGTTGAACTTCCTACATAGCTATGTGACATCCTTGTTCTTGAAAGGTCCTCCATTATCAGTAATAATGTCCTGAGGAATGCCATAGCCAAAGATAACATAGTTCAAAATAAACTTCAAAATCTATTTTCTAGTAGTGTAGGTAAGAGGAATAGCTTCAACCCACTTGGTAAAGTACTCTGTACCAACCAGGATGTATTTATGGCCATTGGATGAATTAGGGAAAATCTAGCCAATGAGGTCGAGACCCGAGCGTGAAAAGGGCCAAGGGGTGATGGTGGACTGGAGTGATTGGGAGGGAGCGTGTATCATATCATCGTGCTACTGATAAGGTACACACTTCTTCACATAGTTGTAGGCATCTTGCTCCATAGTAGGCCAGTAATATCCAGTGCGTAATAAATTTTTGGCCAAAGTAAGTCCACTAGAGTGGGCTCTAGAGATTCCTTGATGCACCTCCTCCAGGGACGTTTGTGCTTCATCAGAATTCAGACACCTTAAAAGAGTTCCATTGAAATGCTTTTGGAAGAGGGTATCAACAAGGATTGTGTATCAGGAAGTGCGGAAAATGAAATTTTTACATTTATTTTGGGTTAAAGTAAGTAGGGTATGTCCATCGCATAGGTATGAATACACTTCTTTGTACCACGGGGAAGTGGGATCAGCAATCTCACACACCATTTCAGAATTCAGCTTTTCATAGGTAGGGACCGTAAGATTCTCAACAAGAAACTCACACTGTGTGCTGTGTTCTAGCATAGTGATCAAGGACCCAATTGTTGCCATGGCATCTGTTGCTTTGTTGTTTGTGCAAGGGATCTGTTGGAAGGTTAATTCAGTGAAATGCGTCTTGAGATATTCAACTGTCCGGTGATAGGGAAGCAACTTGTCATCCTTCATTTGATATTCATCCATAACTTGTTTGATAACCAATTTTGAATCACCAAGCACCAATCGAGTGAGAATCTGCCATTGTATGGCCTGTCGAAGTCCAAGTACAAGGGCTTCATATTCTGCAATATTATTGGTACAAGGAAACTGTAATTTGAAAGATTTAGGGATGAGATCCCCTTTTGGTGTAACAAACAAGATTCCTACCCCTGACCCTTTCTGAGTGAAGGATCCATCAAAATATAGCTTGCATGGTGGACTTGGGGCAAGATTTAAGACAGATTCATCTGGAAAATCGGTGATCAGAGGGTGTTTACCGTCAACAGGTGCTTCAGCTAGCTGATCTACAATCACTTGTCCTTTGATGGCCTTTCGATCTACATAAACAATGTCAAACTCACTAAGGATCATGACCCATTTTGTTGTACAACCAGTAAGAGTAGCACGTGCCAGGAGACACTTGAGTAGATCAATTTTAGCAACAAGATGAATCTTATGATTAAGCATATAATGTTGTAGCTTCTGTGTATAGAAAAAAATAGCCAAAACATGCCTTCTCAATTAGGGAATAATTCAACTCATAGCCAATAAGAGTTCTACTGAGATAGTAAATTGCTCGCTCTTTGCTGGTGTCATCTAATTGTGCCAAGAGGGCTCCCAACGTGACCTCTATAGCAAATATGTACAAAATTAGAGGGTGACCAGAAACAGGTGGAACTAACATGGGTGGATTAGCCAAATAACCTTTCAGTTTCTCAAATGCATTTTGACACAAGCAATCCCACTGAAACTTGATATTCTTGCGCAGAAGATGGGAGAACGGATGCACCTTGTCAGCCAGCTATGACATGAATCTTTTGATTGATTGCAGTTTGCCTTGTAAACTGCATAATTGCTTCAATGTTTTGGGTGGTGGCATCTCTAGGATTTCTTTCACTTTCTTTGGATCAACTTCTATTCCGCACCGTGACACAATGTATCCCAACAGCTTACCAGATTGTACTCCAAAGACACACTTTTTGGGATTCAGCCTAAGCTTATATTTCTCCAATCACTCAAAGATGGTAGTAAGAATAGGAATATGTGATTCCCTTATTTTGGATTTGCCTAAAAGATCATAAACATAATCTTCCATGATGACATGCAAAAGGTCATGAAAGATGGTAGTCATTACTCGTTGATAAGTGGCTCCGGTATTTTTAAGACCAAAAGGCATCACTTGATAACAGAAAGTGCCCCGAGGTGTTGTGAATGTAGTTTTGTGCTGGTCTTCTGGTGCTATCTTGATCTGATTATAACTTGAGAATCCATCCATAAGTGACAACATTTCATGTCCTATCATCAAATCCACTATAATGTCAATATTAGGGAGTGGAAAATCATCCTTGGGACATGCAAGGTTTAGGTCTCTGAAATCAGTGCAGATGTGAATGCCCCCAGTAGGTTTATCTACTGGTACAATATTAGAAACCCATTCAAGATAATCAATTGGTCTGATTACTTCAGCGTTCAGCATCTTGTGAAGCTCTACTTTGACTACTAATGCAACTTGAGGATGCATCTTGTGAAGCTTCTGCTTAACAGGTTTTACATTTGGATCTACCACAAAATGATGCATGACAAGATCTATATCGAGCCCAGGCATGTCTTTGTAGGTCCAGGCAAAGTTTATTTTGTGCTTATGCAAGAATTTTGTCATTTCTTTCTTTTCTTGATCACTAAGAGAAGCTGCAATGTAAGTGATATGTGGATCTTCTTCTGTGCCTAGGTTGATTGGAATAGTATCTTCAATTATCATAGAGGGCACTTCTAGTTCTAATGATATAAATGGCAAGTCAACCTCTCCCTCCTCTACCACCTCAGAAAGGTTTTCACTAGTGGAATCATCCTTTATTTTGTCTTTTTCTTCATCCTTAGGTGCCTGCGAGAGGTTTTCACCAAAGGATGTATTTTCATTTTTTTGATTTTTATTTTCTTTTCCATTTTTGTGACTAAGAGAGTTGACTTGGCTACCGAAGTAGGCTTGTTCACTATAGTGTATATGATGTTCGTATTCTTGGAGATTCTTAAGTCCAAAGAGGGCTAAAACTACCTCATCTGAATCACATATGTCCAAAGTTGGTGGTGAGTCTTGCTGATCACAGTCAATCAATTTAGGGTTTGTGAGGGGTAGATGAGGGGATGAAAGGTCAGCTTGGGTAATAGTGAAGACATGATGATTTTCATTTAGTTCATCTTCAATATATTAGAAAGGAATTTCGAAGAACTCTTCCTTAGTGTCTGAACCTGAGGCAGCTAAACAATAATACTTAGCGAAGTTAGTCTTAGTTTCTACAGAACCCAATCCATGTCCTATAGGATAACCATTAGCTGTTATGATCTTCTTCTTTCCTGTTTCATTAGCTCCAAGACTAGTACCATGATATCCCATTTTTTCAACAATGGGTGTAACTTTAGGATACTTTCCTTTGGGGAAAGTTACAGGTCGCTCTTCTTCATCATTATAGAGCCAATCAAGGACACTATACTCCATGTGTTCATCTGATAAGGACCCCCAATGTTCAAAAATAGTTGACTTGTAGTGAATAAGTTCTTTATCCTTGGAGAGGGATCATGGAGATGGTCTTCCATAAGACTTTGGAGACAAGGGGAGTTTCCCAATACATAAAGCATTTTCAAATTTATACTCTCCCATGCCTTGATCTGTAAATGTGGCCTTTGCTTCAGATGAGGAGGGTTTTTCTTTAGTAGCTTTGTCCTCAGTGACTTTTTCCTTTCATTTGGATTTCTCAGTTGATGTTTCATATGTCTTTTTTGAAACAAGGCTTTCTTGATTGAAATGTTGGCCAAACTCATTCAACGGATAGTAATTAGCTTGTTTGCCTTCCAATCTTTTGCAATATTGGAAAGGCTCAGGATCTCCAGGAATTGTGATTTCTCTACCGTGATGTGGGAACTTCAGACATTGATGATAGGTAGAGGGTACACCTTTGATAGCGTGTATCCATGGACATCCTAGCAAGATGTTATAAGGTAGATCTAGATCTAGTACATGGAAAATAGTTTCAATCAGGGTTGGGCCCACTTGTAAGGGCAATGTGATCAAACCCTTGCTTTCTCATTCTTGATCATCATAGGCTTTTATTGTAATTCTCTTGTCTGCATCAATGAGGTCGTCAGAAAGACCGATGTTATGAATCATTTTCAATGTGCACAAATTTAGGCCAGATCCACCATCTATGAGGACTCATTTTACTCTTGTGGAGCAGATTTTGCCTTCTATATGGAGGGATTTATTATGATGAGGATTAGGACCACTAAAGTCCTTAGCAGTGAAAACTAGATGTTCTTGTGCGGCTAGCTTCCCTATCATGGATTTGAATTGTGCAGCATTGATGTTCTCAAGGACATGAGATTCATTTAGAGCGTTATCAAGGACTTCTCTATGAATTGGTGAAGTGGTCAAGAGCTCTAGAATAGATATCTGTGCAAGTGTCTTTCGTAATTGGGCCAACAAGTCAAAGTGTGAAGCAAGTCAAGCGGCAATAGATGGTGCAGCTAGTGGATTTGCAGATGTAGAAGGTTTATCAGCAGCTTGAACAGTGACTCTAGGTCTACACGTAGTAGCATTACAATCAGTAGCTTTGAGTATTATGGTATTAACATGCGTGTCAGCTTCTTCAATGCGGGCACAAAGAGAATCAAACCCAAAGATATCATTTTCATTTAAACTCCCACATGTTTGATCATGGCCTGTAATAGTATTGGTAGAATAGTCATATGGGATTGCGTTTGATGCATTGTTTAGATTATGAGGTGGGAAAGGATGATTGTAGACTTTGAGTTTTGCATTAGATGAGGATGCATTCTGACCTTCAACTACAATTTTGCCATCCTCAATGAGATCTTGCACAAAGTGTCTAAGCTTCATGCATTTCTTGGTATCATGCCCCTTGATGCAATGATAATCACAATACTTATTATCCCTATACCAAATAGGTTTAGGTTGATTCTCATCAAAAGGTTGAGTATTTGGACAAACTATCATTCCTTGGTCTGCAAGTTGTTTGAAGATCACATCTAAAGGCTCTGCTAAAGCTGTGAATCATCGTCGCTGTCGATTGTTGTTGTTGTTATTGTTGTAGTTGTTGCGAGGGAACAAGAATGATTGATTGCGCGGTTGTTGATTATTGTTCTGATTATTCTAATTCAGATTGTGGTTCTGATTCTAATTGGTGTTTTGATTCTGATTGTGTTGATTCTAATTATGGTTTTGGTTGTTGTTGCGATACTGATTTTGGTTCTGATTGTTATTATGATTGTTTTGATTGGTATTATTGGATGCTTGAACATTTTGAACATGTTTGACATCAGTCACTCCGTCATTGACAACTCCTTTGTTCTTACTCCAAAATTTTGGTTTATCATTATTGGAAGCAGTATAATGTTTGATGCTACCTCTTTGCAAAAGGCCATCTTCAATGTCTTTTCCCTTCTTGACAAGGGATTCAAAGGTGTTAGGTGAAGCCATTTTCATTTGGAAGGACATCTCAGAGATTAAATTCTTTGTGAAGATGTTGATTAAGTGACTATCAGGTATTTTCCATGGCATGTGATTCGCAATATGTCTCCATCGTTGTAAGAAACTAGAAAAGGTTTCTCCATTCTGTTGTTTAGTATTGCACAAATCACTGAGTGTTGCTTGATGCTCAATGTTATATGAATATTGTCCAACAAACTTCTCTACAAGGTCAGAGAAGGTAGAGATTGATCCATAAGGAAGGGCCATGAACCATTCCAAGGCTGGGCATCCAAGACTCCTAGTGAAAAGTCTTTTTAAATAATTCTTGTTATAGGCGACCTCTTGACATATGATCTAAAATTCTTTGAGATGTTGGAGAGGACATGTCTCACCTTTGTATTTCTCAAATTTGGGCATCTCACAGTTTTTTGGGAATGGTTGCATTGTGATAGATTTGTCAAATGCATAGGGACAAATTTCTTCAAAAGAAAACTCCTTCTTCCCCCCACTTTGTAAACCTTGTACAATTCTTTTGAGCTCATTGAATTGTTGGGTGAAGTCTAGAGCATTTTGTGTGAAAAATGGGGGTACATGACCTCCACCTCCTCCAAATTGTACAACTGAAAAGCCCGTGGAGGTCATACCAATGGTAGGAGGAGGTATTTAATGATAGGCTCGTGATGTACTATTTGTAGATGTTTTGTCCCCATTGTTTGAAACAAAAATGAAGACAAAGGCATGGAAAATTTCCCTATGTTGTTGACATTAGCACTTTCTCCTTGAGTCATTGTTGTTTGAGTGCTATTGTGTGTAGTATTGTTTGGCAAAGCACTTATGATCTGTTGGATTTGTTCAAGTGTCAATTGTGATATTGATGTGGTTGTTGATATAGGTGTTGATATTGATATTGATGTGAGAGGTTCGCTAACAGGTCCTTTACCAGTTTCACGTGATGATGTAGCATTTTGAAGTAGAAGCCATGGCTGCAGTAGTGACAGCAGTGACTTTAGTGACATTTCTGGTAAGGAGTGTTTCATCAAATTCAATAGGAACTGTGACACCGTTATGAATAAGATTTAAGAATATCTCATCACTGTTATGCAAAATGGCCTTCTCAACCATTTCCAAATTATATGGGTCTCTAAGGAAGGTCAATCACTTGGGTGGGTCTTTCTTCTTGGTCCACTAATTCTATTTCTTTGGCCATTTCTTCAGCTCGTACCCCACTTCCATTAAAGTATTGTGTGGAAAATGGGTTCTCCTCACGATTGAAAGTGTTGAATGTTGTTGGCCTCATGTTTCTAGCTTGGGATCGAGTGACAACCATACAATGGTAGAAGAATGGAAGGTAAGGATATATAAGAGATGAAATGGAGCAAAGATCTTTGATTGGATTTGATTGATTGATTGGTTTGGATTAAGGATTGATTCGATTGATTGGATAATTTATTTAAAGGTTTTTGGAACAAAACCTAAGCATGTTAAACCTTATGATGATACAAACACAAAGGATTTAAAGTAATACCTATTCTTCTTGAAGATGGACTTGTGATCTCAAGCAAAATGAGACATCACTAAGGGATTTAAATTACTTGAGACAGACTGATGGTCTACAAGCAATGTTGTTTTTGTTTGAGGATGAAGGTTTATGATACTTTGATTAAGGTCTTTCAACCTAAAGATTTGATTTGATTTTTCTATAATGCTCCAAAGGAAGGATGATGATGGAAGAAATGGAAGAATAATCCAGAAGCCAGGTGTTACCTAATTGTATTTTTCAAAGGTGACAAAAGCTCTGTTGATTGAAAAATTGGCCATGAAATTACAAACTTTATCGTTGTAGAGGATTTTGTCAAGTTTTTCACAATGTTCAATCCCTTGTTTAATGGATGTTGCAATGTGTTGGAATTCCATAGATTTACGGGTGGTTTCTTTTTTCTCTCTAAGGACTGGAGACGTGGAAATTTTAACCTTCTTATGCTTCTTAAAACTGGTCATGTCATGGAAAAATTGATTTTGGCTGAATGAATGAATGATCTAGGACAAATGGTTCTAGGGTCCTCTAGACGGTCAAATTTTGATTATCTCGGCCAATTTTGAAGCTCACTATTTTGAAGTGGAGATGACAGTCTTAGATGCAGCTAAAAATCTTCTTAGATGGTGATCTGTGTAGACGATGATCTACATAGATGGTGGATCCAGAGCAGAGATGATCGACTATGACTAAGGCAGTGTGTTGAAATTCTGGGCAGATTTTTTATTTTCAGTCTTATTTTGGGTAAATTGTTCAATGGCAAGAACTGATTTTTAGAACAAGCAAACCAGAAAAAAAAAAAAACACACATCTCAAAAAAATCCAACAAGGGACAAAGCAACCTTGAGGGATACCAGCAAATGTGACATTAGGGGATCTTGCTTCAACTTTGTAATATTTTGATTGTGTATGTTCAAGTGACTCTTTCGAACCACTTATATTTTTACTGGGTCTAGCACAACGAAAATAGTTCAAACAGTAGCTACCTTAGGAATTTGGCTTCGCATGAAATATTATAGGCCTATTGCTTGGTAGTCCTTCAACTCACACAACATGTCACCCCCGAAAGGGCACCCATGTTTTTTCCTTTTTCCAGGTATTGTTGTTGTTCTACGAAGATCTCTTTCGCAACACAATACCCTGGGACACGTATGATGGTAATCTTGGGGGGAGAATCTTCCTTCCCCTTGCACTATAATAAGTCACCGTTTAGAGGTGAATCAGGTAGGCTACTACTTTATAGTTTTTAGCAAGATTTTGTGGCGTCCCCGCAATTGGTTTGTACAGCGTGAGACACTTAAGTCTCTAGTTCAACCATACTAGTATGCTGAGGATATTCACTCAGTATGGACTACCATTGAACACGATCCACCTGAGCTTGAAGGGATAAAGAGGACCTTTGAGTCACACTTTATTTCTATACTGAAAGAAGGGATTACTGGTTTGAGGTCGTCTTCTAAAGGGGAAGCACTCCCTCTAGACAGGCCTCTCTAGAAGCTTGATTAAGCTAAGCTTTCTCTTCACCTAAGATCCGTGAAGGCGAGGGGAGAGGTTACGGCTATAGTTTAATCATAGCGTCACGTAATTTAAGAGATCTATCTAATGACAAAAAAGATCGAAAGAAGTGTTGAAAAATACTTCTTCAAACACACCAAAAAGAGTTCATTTCCCAAATTGAACCTAATTAAAGAAACTAAGTGTTTTCTACCTAAGAAAAAGACACAATAGTATAATTAGGCATGCAATTTCAATTTGTTTCCCACATAGCAAGAAGAAAATCTTGAAAGGTGTGTTAATTTACTTTAAGTCACTCAAGAGTTATGAAGTTCATTTCCCTTAAACATTCAAGATTGCGTAAGGTTCATTTTAAGCAACATTTATTCCAAGACAAATGGTTAAGCATACAAGTTCATTTAGATAATCCTCAAAAATCATTTACGGAACCTGCATGAAACTGGTTAGTAGTTTGGAACTTTAAATTTGCCAAAAACCCAAAACCCAGAGAATAGTCACAGATGGTGAATCGTCGTAGACGGTGATCTGCAGAAATGGCGATAGACCTACACAAATGACAAAAAAATAGACAGTTAGATTTTATTAAAAAGAAACAGACCTATTAAAACTGAAAAATAACATTTTATCAAATTATTCTAGCATTTAACTCTTAAAAATTTTAATACTGTCAGAAACCCGAGAGTTAAAAATGCTGCAAGTTGACAAAAAAATAGTTTTAAACCATAGTTTTATAAGTCATTTTTGCACAGGCAGAGATGGTAAAGTATCAGCGCAGACGGCCAATTTTCGCAGACGACCGAGAAGCAGAGATGACAATCTACAGAAATGGCAACACCAGAGCGAAGACGGGTCTGCGTTATAATTTTCTGAGCTACGAAAAATCTATAAGAAATGTTAGAAAACAAGGGATGTGAGTCCCACCAGGCGTGCCAAAATGTATGTGATGAAACCTAACCTGTTGGGAGCACACTCAGACATGCAAACGTTAGAGATATACATCAAATAACAACACTAAACATGTCTAAAAGCATACTATTAAAAACAACAAGAGATCCATCACAACCTCTGATGAGCCAAACAAGTGCACCCAAGCCTTGTTGATTTTCTCTTAGAGAGGTTTGTGGGTGTGCTCTCCCAATACAATATTATAATCCCACTAGAACTGCATTAAATGGTGAGCTAATAACTCAAGAACAAGTATAAGGAACTTGTCCTAAGCTTTCACTATGGATGAAGATGCAAGCATTAAACTAACATGATATGCAAGATCTAACTAAGATAATAGAACTAGATTCATTCCATTATAAACCTAAGATGTGATATCTAGATTCAATAATGAAATAAACATGAAAATGAAATAAGATTGCTATGGAATGCTAAATTTCTTAAAAATTCTAGAACTAAACTAGCATGATAACAATGCATAAATGAGAGATGATTTGCTCTTGAGAAAGGCCTCTATTTATAGAGTTTTTGGAGGAGAGAGAGGGCTTGGATGAGGTGGAGCTCATGTGGCATCCACATAGGT
>MU225789.1:1836941-1863267 GCA_018584345.1 Thuja plicata
TATATATATATTATTGTGTGGGTGTGTATAAAGATATGAATACGTGTATTAGTTTTTTGATGTAATATTGTATTGTTATATAAAATTAAATAAAATAATAAGAGAATTAATATCATTATTTCTATTTGGCAAAACTAGCTTTTCTAGGATATTCAAACTTGAGACCTCCTAGGAGTAAGGCTTGATAGTTGCCAATGGGATATATCAATTACTTGATCATGTTTCTTATCATCAACATATTTGAGTACTGCATAAGCTTAATTAATTTAATAAATAGATTAAATTTTTAACCTATCATTCACGAGAATAATTAATTATTTTGAAACGATCTATGGAAGTTGGAGAAGTTGCTTCCCGTAAAGCAACTCCGCCAACCATATATTTTTCTATATGTCCAAGGTGAAATATTTTTGGAAGGAGACTCGGGGCTTTTTGTGATTCTCAAAAGAGGAATTTCAATTTTAAATGAGGCTATTTCATCAAGATTTAAGGAAGACAACAATGTTTTATTTTCTGAGAAAATGGAGAAATAACAGTTGCAAAAAAAAATACAATTCTAATGCGGAGGCCATATGTTGCTAACCAACCGCTGGATCATGCTAATGTTTGGATATGTTGGCCAAAACTAAATTGCGTCAATTCTCACTGGAGTGATCAAAGAGATATAGTTTGGCTCAAAAGTTATTGATATGTGTGTGTGGATCTATCCAGGAGGACAACAAGAAGGAAGTCGGAAAGTCTGGAGGCTTATGAAATTGCTCAAAACACCAAGGGAATTCTCCAAAGTATCCCAGGTAGAGTCTAGAACCAAAATTAATTCCTATGTTCTTAGGTGCGTCTGCTAATTCATTTATGAAGTCTGTTTACTACTATGAGTGTTATATGATTGATTAGATCTATAGTCCAGTAATGTAGTTTAAAAACATTCATGATGCACTCTATAAATAAGTTTTTGTATCTAATCAATAAGATTGGTGAGTTTTTCACTATCTATTATTGGGTGTGATTATGTCTTCATGTGTGGTTTTTAATTCTATGTGAATATTATATTTGGGTAGTGGTTAAATTCCTATTTAAGTATTATAAATTTTTGGAAGGATTAGGATGTCATTTTATCACCCTTTCTTCTGATAGTTTATTTAATTTGGTGTTATTTTTGTCTATGTTCTTTCTCTAATATTGTGTATGAGAAAGCTTCATATCATTATCAAGGTTTCTTTTGATGGCCATATATTGTTCTTATTCTTTTTCTATACATTGTTAGCATCTGGACTCATCCTAAAGGTTTGAGAACACAAGGGAGTTTCCTAACCTAGGGACTAGATGTTTTGTAGTGATTGAAAGTCCCTTTTTGATGGCATGTTTGAGTAGGGAAACAAGGTACCCTAGGTGGGTGGCTCACTATAGGTTCTAGGACCCAAAGTGTTTTCTAGGAGATCCTATGGGTGAGTTCTTAATCAATTGATAACCATTAAAATGAACTTGGGTTAAGGGTGAGTTTAAAACATAATAAAAGATAAGGAGTGTTAAAGTCTGCATAGACTTGTTGGAGTTCCGGTACCATGGGTAATGGCCAGGGTGGATCCTTAAAATTTGAGAGTGGACTAATGTTACATGGTTTCTAGGGAGGATCCCAATACACAGGCTGTGTGATGACACTCACCTAGTTGGTAATTTGGAGCCCTCACTCATATTTTGTGATGTTTGGATACTTGGTTGTATTTTGTGTTTCCTATGTTTTTTCTTTTGGATGGTTCTTTTCGGAAAGGTGTATTGTTGGCCTTATATTTCCTTAGAGCTTGTGTGGACCTTGGTTCTATCTCCTAGCATGGGGGAGTGGGACTTCATGGTTCCATGTGTTTGGGTGGTTAATCTTATCGAGGTATTGTTCGTGGCTGCATGGACATCTTTACCTTTGGATTCATGCTTGGGAAGCTGTCAAGGATTCTACTTTTGCATCATGTACTTAAATAAAATATAATTTTTATGTATTGATTTATTAAGAGCCCTTGTTTGGTAATGTAATGTAAATGAAAGGAAAATCAGTGTAATGGGAATTGGTATTTCTAGGTGAAATGAAAGGAAAATTTATTGTCCTACTTGCATATGTTACAGGCATTGCAATATTATGAAATTTTTCATTTGTATCACTCTTATGCTATCTTATAGTAAGTGATATCTTACATGAAAATTTAATCATATTGTTCTCTTGTGTTTTGTGGATAAGGACTTAACTTGTATTAATGTGATAAGTAACTTCTCTTAAATAATAGACTAAAAGGGAATACTAGGAAATGATTGGTTAATGAATGAACTCATGTTTATATAAAAGTGAAATGTTATTGCTAGATAAGAAGAACTATATGATATGATAAAATGATTATAGAATTGTAATCAGTTATATAATTGAGAAATGAGATGCCAAATATTAAGGAAATTTTATAGAAAAGAAGTACAATACATTTTTGGTTCAGTGTAACCTACAATAGTAACTCAATAAATTGATTCACCTAAAATAGTAACTCAATAAATTGATTCACCTATTGTTAACCTATGATTGATATTAAGAATTAGTTATGAACATTTTGGTTGGTGCCTTCAAATATATCTAGTGCAATGTACATCCAGGTGGTAGGGTATGTGATAATGAATGATAATCTTTACCCTAATGTCTATATGAAACTAAAAAAGATGGTTTATAGATGTTATGAATTCCATTAGTTAGTTATGAATAATGGATTGCATTGGTAAATTAAATTTTGGTGACTACTCATTGAGACATGTTCATCAAACAATAGTCATTTATTCTGAAGCGTTATAAATATGTTAGACTTGTAACTCATTATGAAACTCTTAAATGTAATTAGATTAATCAATATTGTTTGAGTAGAAATGTTAGGGAACTTGTGAGGACTAGGAAATCTTCAATCATGTTGTATTCATGGTTTTTGAGCATATGTGTATTGACTCTTTTGATAATATGTGTCGTAATAGTTTTTTTTTTTTTAAATATTCCACTTCGTCTTTAGAGATTAGTTGGTCTGTCCTCCTAGGTTCCCTGGTGGGGAGTTACAAGCATAATAAATATCTAATTGAATACTACTTCCTAAGAAGCTAGACCATTGTCTAGATAGGAGCATTCCATAATTAGTAGGAACATCAACTACAGTAATATCCATCTTATATGATATTTCAGGACATGTAGGAAATCTAAACTCAACATTCTTCATTATACCTACAACAGGAACAGATCTATTATCCATAGCATAGCACCTACCACACTTGGTATCAACATTCATTCCTAATTCTTTCATTACATCATTAGGTATAATATTAACTACAACACCAGAGTCTATCATGCAATTCTTAACCAATCTACTATTTATCAAGAGAGTAAGATAGAAGGGATCAATCTGATTTCCATTTCTACTTAAATTAGTTCCTACATAAATAGTTGGAGGCTCCTTTACTTCTTGGTTAAGATCTTCTTTATTACCTACATCAGACAATATTTTTAAAGCTTCACTTTTGCATTCAGGAATTTTAACAATTTCAAACAAAGGAACAAATATTTAACTTGAGATAATGCATTAGACATGAAATAACATTCATTGGGAAGAGATTTACCACCTTTTCTCTCACTATTTTTGGAAAATATAGAGGTTCTACATGTTTCTCTTGAGCAATGTTTTCGTGATTCAGTCTCCTTGGATCAGTTCTTTGGTCAGTTTTCCCATGATCTACATTTATTGTTCTATTCCTTAACTTGTATTTACTTTTTGCTTCCTCCACTGCAGCTATTGTGTATTCTTTCTTCTCCTCTTCTGTTGACTCTCTTAATCTTGGAGTGTTCTCCTGATAATCTCCATATTGGTACACTCTATTTAGATCATCTCTGCAGTAGTACTCATCTAAAGAACTATAATCATCATATCCCCACATAGGGTATGTTGATAAATTAGTCATTATTTTTCTCTTCATCCTCTCTCAAGTTTTGGGCAACAACACAATGTTTATAAGAATGTGGAAATTTGCAGGGTTCACACTAAGGATAGCTTTGTAGAAAATGGTTGTTTTTCCTTAATGGATCGGGAGTGTTTAATTTTTTTTTCATGGGTTTCCTATCCTTCCATTCTATGTTATAAGGCATATCCAGCAATCTATACCTTTCACTTTTGTATGGCACCCTATTATTCTGGTTGTGCTTTAAAATTTATCTCTTCCATTATTCACCTGGAGGCTTTTTACCATATTCATAATCTTGTCAAATCTATCCTCGTCCTTGCACTACTTGGGCTCTTTTAAATTGAACAATTGGGTGTCCTCCCTCTTAGAAATTATACCTGATAAATTCCTAGCATTTTCAATAACTATATCAATCTCTAGAGCATGTGCCTAAGTAGAAGGATTATGAGATTTGATTTCATAATTTGTCTTTCTATCAAAAGCACCCATGTAAAAATTAATCAGAAAGGCATCAACAGGCTGAACATCCCTTGGAATTCTATTTAGAACCTTGTTGAATATTTTATTGAACTCAGCCACAATTTCATTATGATTTTTCTTCATATTTGTCAACTCATGTGAAGCAAAAGAAGTATCATTGTGATCACCAAATTGTTCTACAAATTGGTTTACAAATTCATCCCATCTAGATATGGATCTATCTGGTAGACTTCTAAACCATTCTGCTTCATCTTCTATGAGCTATTGAGCAAAAAGTTTCATGTAAACATCCTCATTGAATTTATCAAATTCTTGGATGATATTCTTTAAATTCACATAATGTGCCTCTGTTGATTTTGTCCCATTTCTTGAAAATTTTGAGATTGCACTCCTTAATTCATTCTTTATGTCGTTAGGATATCCCCTTATGCCATAAAAATCCAATTGTATGTATCTATCAGAAGTCATTGAGGCTCTATAATTGTTTCCATTTTGATTCACAAACCATGCCTTTGATTCTGATGATTTACATTCCTGAATCCCTAGTTACTTCTTGGTCCAAATTTTGAGCTGATTTTATTGTGCCTTAGACCATAATTCTGATCGCTATTATTATGATATCCATTATACATCCTTCCATTATTTTGATTTCCATGTTGTTCATGCTGGTCAGATGAGTTAGGGTTCATTCTATTATTGTGGGTATGTTGTTCTCCATTATTCCACTTTCTCTAATGATCTCTCCTTTCCCCATCATTAATATTTTTCTCAAGCCTTCCTCTATTGTCTGGTTCAAACAAAGGCTTAGTATGATCATTGTTAAAGATATGCCCATTATCCCTCCTATGAGGGGGATTGTAAACTTCATTTATATCATCTTCAGGAGCTGCTTCCTTTCTTGGTGATCTAATTTTGTCTATTTGTATCCCCATTTTACTTAGTACATCCTTTGGTTTCCTTTTAAGAGCCATGACCATTTCTTCATCTTTTGTTCCTACATCAGCCATCTCACAAAACACAACATCCCATTTATTAATTCTTTTCTCCTTTTCAAACATCCCCTAATTTTAATTATGTCAGGAATCATGTCCTCCTTGGTAAAAAGGATTCAAATTTTCATCATTTCCCTCATGGCTATGATGACTTGCATCACAGAATTTTTCACAAGCATACTCTAATGATCCTTATCAGGGTATGTCATACATGGTGGATAAGACATCTTTGCACTTGGATTCCTTCTCTTCTTCAGGATTAAATTTAATTCAAGTTGATCTGGATGCAAAGAACTTCTACCCCACATGAAAAATTAATAAGCAAAAATAAAGTACCAATTTAAATTGTAGAGTCACCACCTTCTTCTTAGAAGGAAAAACTTTATTAAATCTTCTGGATTCTATTTTCCCAACTAATTTTAACCTTTAGTACCAGAAATTCTGAAAACCGTTCTTACATGATAAATCTTCCCAGTAGAGTCACCAATCTGCCAATCTGTTGGTGCTCAAATTAGTGGATTGGATCTCCTATGGACTTGCCTATCCAATGCTGGGAAACCCAAGTGATTTGGCCAACTAACAAGGTTTAATTAACTCAAGCTTAAACCTTCTGGAATTCTATCTCTGCAGAACCTAGGCTGGTAGGCCTATACCTTAAACTTATCCCTTAAGATTAAAGGCCTTTTATAGCAGGTAATGGATCTTGGACATTCTCTTCCTCCAAATTGTGGAAAGGAAAATGAAAGAAAACCTGAACTAAAATCTATAAATCATAAATGCTAACTGAAAGTACCAATCTATTAAGAATGGTTGTATATATGTAAATGATAAATGCAGATGGATAGATTATAACAAAACTATGAACAATGAACCAAAGGACCATAATCCAATATAAATGTAGATTAGTGCCTTATTTCCTCATGGGCAATAGAGTCAATATCATCCAATCCTTCGTACAACCTCAAAGACAATTTTAAAAGAAAACTATCACTTCAAAGGTGTTGTGGAATGAATATGCATCCTTAAAATAAATTCAGATATATCTCAATTGGATATTACTTTCTCAAATGATAGACCAATTGACTGAGGCCTCAATCAATAGGATTTAACCATGCAAGATGAGAAAACCAATTGATAATAACAATGATGAACTAAATCAGGAAACATATACATCAAACTATCACTTTAAAGAAGTTCTAATGGTTTATCTGAGGGATTGATTGTAAATGAAAAGATATCTATTTCCATAGGTGAAAGAAAAAGGTCTACTCATGTTATTAAATAAAAGAAATGGTATAATTAGTTCATGTTACAAATGTTGATAAAAAACTATCCGATCTGACTATGGTAACCTCACTTTCTCAGAGAGAGAGAGAGAATGAGAGAGACCGAGAGACTTTGTATTGATCCTGGTATCCTTTATAAAAATTCCAAAGGATGTGAAAAAGCTTTAGATCAACACGATGATTCATCTACTAACCCTAATCCCTAGATCAACAACTGAACAGTTAAAAATACAATTAAGGAATGCATTATCATCCTTAAAATACATTTATTGATCAAAAAACAATATTCATTAAATAATTCATTTAAGAAAAATTATAGATCTTTGATATCTCTTTAATTTGTGTGTTATACATTTGACGTCTATGACGTATCATCTCCCACTATTTCCTGCAAATCACATTACTTTGTTATTCACCACCTTTGAAACCCTCCACAACGATGCCGACATATCAAATAATAACCAAAACCCTAATTCAACATGATAATATTATTAAAATTGAAATAAACATTAAATAATAATAAATAAAATTATGCATCATTTCCATCCAAGTCTTCTACCTTTTGACCTATCCAGACATGTAGCGTCCAATCGCGCTCTCACACCAAATAAATATCATGCAGCTCTTTGTTGTGAGTGAATGTCAATCATAGATCGGACGTGAACCAGACTGTAGATACTCATATTTGTTCATATCACCTTTTAGTGGGACCAAGACACATCGCAATCTAGCTTAATCGCTTATACGATAGATCTTGTGCATCTTTTCATTAAGTCATCATGTCTACTATTGATTCTTGCCGCGGTTTAACCAATGATCTCTTTCTTCGCTTCTCAGAATCTGTGGGTCCCAAAACATGTTTCACTCAGGTGTAATGGCTTATACGTTAGATCTTGCACATCTTTACTTTTAGCCATTAAATCAACCATTGATTCTGTCAGTACTTTAATCTTCATCCATCTTTATGCAAACAGGGCCCATGTCACTTCAAGACACACATCGACATGGCTTAATGAATTATTTTTTAGCTCTCGAGTATCTTTTGATTAATTCATTAAATCAACCGTTCAATTAACATTGAATATGCTCAGTCTTTAACCAACTTTAACCTTTAATTTCACCTTGATCTCGGGTTTTCAAAATTCCTATGAGTCTCCAAGTCGCGAGATCATTTCCTTAACCTCAGGATTAATACGAGATTCAATGACTGCCATAGGATCAAATCTAGGATCAGTTTAGTGATTACGCGACCCGAGCAATCTCAGAGTTATTTTTTTTTAAAGAAGAATATTCCTCCAAAAAAGGTCATTAAAATAAATCAGATACCAAGAAAAGAAGGATAACAGCTATATTTATGAATTCAAATATAAGAAAGCCGCGGGATAAAAGATTTAAAACATAGAAAATATAATAAGGTCAATCCATGAATTAACTAGATAAATGTATAAATTAGGGCTAAAGAAAGAAATAACTTATAAAAGGAAGGGACAAATGAAAGCATAAACCATAACAATGAATGTAGAAAATAATTCCCTGAATTGTTTAGCCATTCAAATTTGTCTCTAAATTTGGGCAACACCACATCCATAGGTAGGAAATCACATAGAACTTTATCCTTATATATCCCAATTGAGAATTCAACCCAAGCTTTCTCATTAACAAGAACATGCTATCCTTTGTTTAGCCAGGTAACCTTGTAAGGATTAGTGTGGGGTATTCTTGTCATTTTAAACTTGATGATTGCTTCCTCTGACACTATATTTTCAGTAGACCCTGAGTTTATGATTAATCTACACACTTTTCCCATCATTTTACACTTCACTCTAAACAATGACCTTCTTCAACTAGGATCCTCCTTCACTGGCTCTCTTATCAATGTTTTTCTCATCATGAAATTCTCTCCTTCCTCTGATTCCAATGGCACTTCAAGGTGTTTACATCCACCACTTGTTTCCTCTTGGACATAATTAATTCTTTTGTCACCTCCTTGAGAATTAGTACCCTTCTCTGGAAACCTATATGTCGAATGTCCCATTTGAATGCAGTGATAACACTTCAGAGTGGAAAAGTAGTTGTCTCTTCCTTGATTATTGCCTCTTCCTCTAATATTAGAGTTTCTTCCTCTATTTGAACCCCCTCTATTGGAGTTTCCTTCTTTCTTCTCAATTAAATTAGTCTCTCCTTGGCCTTTTGGTTTAGAACTCCTTCCACCATATCCACCTCTTTGTCGTGTAGTGTCTCTTCATCTACCCCTTCCTTTGGTAGTACTACAGTCTTGTTTCATTCTCAACTTCTCTTCAACTTTAATGGCAATTTGGTGGCACTTATGAATGGTGTATGGAGTCAAGAGACTCATCTCATCTTGTATGGTCCACTTTAGTCCATTAACGTATCTTTCTACCTTAACATTCTCATCCTCTACAACTCTAGATCTCATGCAAAGTATTTGAAACTCTTCAGTATAGGAGTTTACATCTAGGTCTTTTTGTCTAAAACCTTGTCTTCTCTTGTGTAATTGGATTTCATAATCCTTAGGGATATAATAATCTTTGATCTTTGCAACCATAGCCTTCCATGAAGAAATGGGCTTCTTTCCTTCTTTCTCCATCTCTCTCTCTCTCATCTTGGATGAATTTCCACCAAGTGAGTGCAGACCCTCTCACTCTAGCTTTTTCAACCTTCACCTATTGAGCCTCAGTGATTCCATCACATTGAAAATGGTTCTCTAGTCGTTCTATCTAGTCAAGGACTACCTCTGGCTCCATCTTTCCACTAGAGTTTGGGACTCCTTCTCATGCTTTACCGCTTAAGGTCTTTAATGCCTTCAAGAATGGTTCTTAGTCAAGGATAGGGTCAGCTTCAGGGACTTCATCTTCTATGGAAATCTCTTTGCCTTTCCCTTCAACCTTATCCTTTACTTCTTCTGCTTTCTCATCAAATTCATCTACCTTTTTCTCTAATTGAGACAATCGATCTTAGAGAATTCTATTCTCTACTTCTTGTTCATATACCTTCTTGGCCAGCTGTGCATTGGTCACCATTGTATATTGTCTAAATGATTATTCTGGTTGGAACATTAACCACAAGCCAAATCAATTAGGCTCTGATACCAATCTGGTGTAAGTGTTCCAAGGTTTTCTTTGCACTTGCTCAACTAAGTAATCCACTTTTCCAAGTATAGTTGGGATCCTAATTCACTCCTAGAACCCTCTAAATTCTTAAGTCTTCAAGCCTAAGACTATTCTAACTCCACACTAAGCGTTAGTTTCTCTGTGCTTAACCTTGAAAGATTTCCACCATTGAAAGTGTTCGAGTAATCATTAGTTTACTTATTAATTAAATCATGTTGATTTAATTAGTTAAGTTATTACTCTTTAGTGCTTAAGCTTTCTCTTAGGTGCATTAATAATTAATTCTTTTATTAATTATTAATTTGCAACCTATCTTTTTTAGGCTTTAGGGTTTTGTTCACCTTTATAGGTTAAACCTTGTAATTCTCTTTTCATTAACTCAGATTATAATTTAGCTCTCACATTTTGAATAACTTTCGAGTTCTTCTTTTTCCCTCTTTCTACTTCTCTCCTGTAATAGGTTATTTGCATGAAGGTTTTCTTCCCATTTTGTAGATTTGTATCTCTCAAATCCTACATGGTATCAGAGCCACACTACTGCTGCCTAGTCTGGCATTTGTGAAGCCGTGATTCAAGGGAAAAAACCATAGCTTTTCCAGGGTTTCTTCTTCATTCTACAAGAGACACTTTTTCTAAAGCACTTTGAGAAACAACGGACACCACCATCGCACTCAAAAGGCCCAAGAGAGTCAATTTTCATATAAATTTCACCTTTTTTGGCCACAGTGACCTTACAAAAAAATTTCTCTCTCCTAAGTCGTACGACTCAAATTTCGAGGTGAAAAATCAAAAAAATATTTAAAAAAAATTTATTTTATTAATTTTTGTGTTAGAAAATAACGCATGCAGTTTTAATGGGCGCCGCTGCCAGTTAACCGCTAGTGGTTAACCTCTAGCGGTTAGCCTAACCGCCAGGGTTAAACCCTTAAACCTTTTGGAGCAGTTTTGGTATTTTGGCCATATCTTGAGCATACGGCATCATATTTTCGACTTCCTTATATCATTAGAAAGCTCTTTCTAAGATCTATCTAATTATACATGTTTGATTTTCTGATTTTTTAGTTTTGATATATTTGCTTCCATTCAAAGTCAAAACTTGTGTTTTTCACAGTCGGGGGCATATCTTTTGCATCCAAACTCCATTTTGTGAAAATGAATAGGCATTGGAAAGGTGTTGTAGTGATCTTTCTATATTTACTATATATTTCATCAAAAAATTTACCAAGTAAATTTTATTCAGCTTTGTGTGCTTTTACACTTTGCTCAATTACTTGGACGTTCTGGCACCTACATGGGTTCTATTTGCATGGGATGGGTTATATTAATTTTATCTAAATGCAGTAAGGTCAGATTTCTCATTTTTTTTCATTTGAAGAGTTAGCATGGGTTTTTCTACTCACCCTTTAGTTGTTATTCTAGAACGAGGTAATTATGATTCATGGGCAAAGGGTATACTTACACATTGTAGGTGGCTTAATATTTTTCCTTATTTGTATGATCTCATACCCAAACCAGCCACTTCAGATGGAAACCTAGCATGAGATATTATTAGAGATTACATAGTAGGAATTATAGTGTCTAGTGTTGATCATGACACTGTGTTGGCTATATCAGACATTGATTGTCCTCACCCACTTTGGAGACGTCTTTGGGAGATCTATGGAGACCCTAATGTCTCTCCATTCCCAAAGGATCCTGCTTCAGATCGTCTTGTACACATTTCTTGGAGAGATAATACACCCTTTGATCATGATACTTTAGAGGAGCTTGGGTATTTAGACACCCTTTCATGGTCTGATGGATCAGAGGCTTTTCTCACAGTTCCCACTCTTTAGATTGAGACTTCATTAGCATCTCTTGTTGCTCCTGATTCTGTGTAGCAGGGAATCATACATCTTCCAAACATAGATACTTTGGACTCTTATGTTGCAGACATATCTTTCTTGTTTGTTGAGTCTTATACTATAGATTTGGAGGATTATTTTTAGGACATTCATCTCCTCTACCTTGATAGTCAGGTTATCACTGTTTGCCCACCATTATCCATTTGGATTTAGCATCATTTGTTTCAGTTCAGACAAAGAGATTCTTCAGGATTCGATCATGGCACACATCCTGAGACATATTGGTTCATCACTCTTCATAGGATTTCTTCGACATCGTCCTTTGAATTCATTTCTTCCCAAGGGGAGGAATATCATTTGCTACTTCAGGATCTCCTTTTGGATTCTAAATCAGGAATCTACATTGTCACAGGATTTTCTTCACTCTGGGGGGACTTTGGTGTCTCATCCCTCTCTCATGGGGGGTTGGTTGTACTTATGGTCTTCAGAGAGTCTCTTGAGACATTTCTTTTCTTCTTTTTTCTATCTCTTTTTGGAGAGGGGTTTTCCCACTGGGTTTTCTTCTTTGTCTCTGGTTTACAGATATTTCCTTATATTGGGTACCTGATCAGGCCTTTCTTCCATGACCCATTTCCCACTTTCATAGCTGTGCTAGGTTAGCTTACCCCTGCGCTTAGCTTAAGGGGGTGTGTTAGAGTAATCATTAGTTTTATTATTAATTAAATTATGTTGATTTAATTAGTTAAGTTATTACTCTTTAGTGCTTAAGCTTTCTCTTAGGTGTATTAATAATTAATTAATTTATTAATTATCAATGTGCAACCTAAATTTTTAAGGCTTTAGCGTTTTGTTCACCTTTATAGGTTGAACCTTGTAATTCTTTTTTCATTAACTCGGATTATAATTTCGCTCTCACATTTTGAGTAACTTCTAAGTTCTTCCTTTTCCCTCTTTATGCTTCTCTCTTGTAAGAGGTTATTTGCATGCAGGTGTTCTTGGCATTTTGTGGATTTGTATCTCTCAAATCCTACAGAAATTATTCCTTGTCTCAATACTCTTCTGGATAATTCCAAAATCAACACTTCCCAAACATGCTTATAAGTGCTAAATTTTTTATGTTGCACATCAATACATATATTTGACATCTCACTAATCCCATTTTAGTGGGTCTTCAATCCCAAAGTGATCGAGTTCCAAACTAGCTCCGGTCTAGGTCCTATTACGCCTAATTCTCTATTAGCCTTATCTAGAGAGTTTTTCTAAATTCTTGCTAAAATATTCCACACAGAACTAAAAAAAACTTAGGATTCAGATACCCTTTTCCAAGACCTCTAGTATTTTCTAGTTTTTAACTACCCAAACCATCAATACACTACTGTCCTGAAGTGTAGGTCATTTAGGAATATTTTCAAGCATTGAAAACAATCGACTGATTTCTTGCTATAAATGAACTAAGATGGATTAGTTAGGACCTTATCTCATATATAGGGTTCATTTATGCCCTAAGGATTTTGGAACTTCACGTGGTTTGTTCCTCTCAAACATGCCCTTGAAATAGCACTCAATTCTTTCACTGTTACACTCTTAGTTGGACAGTCCTTGCTTGCCTAGGGAATAACATTAAAAATAGCTACTTGAATATTCATGACTTCTCCTAATGTATTTACACTATAAATAGGATACCCTTAAACAATCATCCACCCTCAGGAGTTTACCACGGTTGGATTTCATGGGGGAGCCATGAAAACACAAACTACTCTTGACTGAACCAACAAGCTCCCTAAAACTTAACCAATCTACAAATGCTTACAAATCAACTCTACAATACTTTCACAATGAATGAAAAATTCTTAAAACTAACTACTCAAAAAATTTCCCGCATTAAAATTGTCATCTCAATCCATGTAAACACTCTGTAACTCAAAATTCTTTGACTGTTGCTAAAATCTAGAATTGCAGAGTTCTATTGCTATTCAAAATTTGCTTACATGATCAATCTCCTCGAGAAATGAGCCACACAATACCTTAATATGCTTCTCCCATGTTTCTAGGCCTTATCCATTAATTTCCCACTCCTACAATGAGGGGAATCAAATGATGTCGAGTTGCATATAAGATTTGCAAAAAAGTTGCAAATGTTGTCATGACAACTTTTGAGCATCTTTACATTTATAATCCAATCTATCTTTTAGGGCCTCTAACCCATAAATTTTGATGAAACATCACCATTAAGTCCTATTAAATAATATTTCTTACTATGATAAGGTCTAGGAAACATGTAGACCACATTTCCCCATTTAGGCCTAATCTAAGGACTAAACACATAAAACAACGTAACCTAAACTAGATTGAAATTAGTACTAGCCACTAATTAATCTAGTTACCCACAAAAAAAAAAAGACCTACTAAGGCATAAGAAAAACATACATACTTGGCTAAGGTCATTTACAAGCCAAAATATACTAATACTATGAGGATATCCTAGGTGCTCCCGCACCATTGTCCTTCACTTCTTTTGTATTTTCTTCCACTTGGTCCACTTTGTGTTCCAATTGTGTCAATCTCTCTCTGAGTAGTCTATTCTCTTCTTCTTGTTCATCTACCTTCTTCACCAACTCTACATTTTTCACCATTTTAGACTCTCCTACTGACTCTTCTGGTTGGAACATTCACCACAAACCTAATCAACCTGGGTCTGATACCAATCTGGTAGAAGTGCTCCAAGGTGTGCTAGCACATACACTATCTAGGAATCTACTTGTCCTAGTCTTATCAAGATCCTAAACTCACTTCTAGGACCTTGATATTCTTTTCTCTTCTAGCCTAAGACTACCCTAACTCAACTCCAAGAGTTAGTCTCTTTGTGCTTCACCTTGAGGGACAACAACCAACAAGTGTACTTCAACACTTCTACTCTTCCTTAGACAAATCCAAGTGAAAAAAATTCATAACAACCTGAAAGATATTGCAGGGGGTGTATCTATCATTGAGACAACTATTTTACATCCTTCTGACTCCATTGGAATGGGTCATCAAGCCTTAAACAATCAATTTCAATATTGTCTCTCCTTTTTGCCCTATTAGGCCTAATTACTTAATTAGCCCTACAGAGAGGGTTTTTCTCAATTCTCTCTTTAAACTTCCAAATAACCTCAAAAACAAACTTGAGATCCAGATACCCTTTTCCAAGACCTTGAATATTTTTGTGGTCTTAGGCTCCTAGGTCATCCGCATAGTGGATTCCTAAAATGTAGGTCTAGTAGGGCTAATTTGGCTAAAAATGTGCAGTCTGCTGATTTCTACCTAGAAATATACCTAGATGGATTGGAAAATGCCTAATCTCACTTGTAGGTGTCTATAGGTGAACTACCTCACTGATACCATACTTGGTTTGGAGCACTCACTCATTCCCCTTCAATTGCACTCTTGTTTCTCTCTGTCAAACCACTAACTGAACATTCAATGCTCGCCTACGGCATGACTTTAAAAATAGTAAACTAGCTCTTCCAAAATCCTACCTGCATATTTACAATGTAGAGATGCTTCCCTACCATATTCATCCAAACCCAGATGATTTCAATGGTTGGATTCTATGGGGAGCCATGAAACCAAAAACTACTTAATCTACACCATCAACTAGACTAATTATAAAACAATTTACTAAGCTAAGCAAATGAACTTAAAACACTATGATAATGAATAGAAAATCCTTACCTAATTATATCTAATACAAAAAAATAACACTAAATTTCACCCTTTAATCCATATGATCACATTCACTCTCAATACAAGTTCACTGTTACTGAAAAGCAGAATACAAAGCTTTCATTCACTTCCAAAATTGTACTTCTCCGCACAATGCCTCACAAAATTGGATCTATTTTTCCTTAACATGCCATGCCCATGATTCTAGGCCATTATGGAAACTACCCATCATGTTTCCTTGAGGGGAATCTATTTTTTCCATTTGTTGTCATGCAACATAAAAAGTTGCTAAAATGTTGTCAAGCAACATTATGACAACAGTACATCTTTTGACATAATTATAGTTGAGGGTCTCCACTCAAGCTAGAATGGTGTAGAATGAATCTAGGAACCATTTTACGCACTATCCTACCCTTTCCCAAGCCTTAAAGGCTTTGAGACACTTTTAAACCCATTTTCACACCTTAGGCCTCAACTAGCCCTAACAACTAGAAAGCAATAAACATCTAGGTTGGATTGAACCTAGTCTAATCCACCTAGGAACACATTTTGGAAGACCTTCTAAGGTAAAATTCAAAATCTAATGACTTGGCTAGGGTTAGTACAAGTCACTCCAAAAACTTAGGGATTGGATTTATCCTAGGTGCTCTGTACTAGATTCTTGTTCCTAGACCTGTGGATAATAATTTGATTGACACTAAATGGGTATTCTAAAATAAATTGAATGAAGATGGTGAAGTGGTTTGGAACAAAGCCAGAGTTATTTGTAATGGATACTCTCAAATGGAAGGTATTGATTTTGAGGATAAATTTTCTCCAGTTGCTAGAATTGATGTTGTTACAATGTTTCTTGCATATGCTACTGACAAAAATGTCAAGGTATTGTTGATCTCTAAGTTTTTTTTATCATTAGTGTCCCACACTTAGTCATTTATCTAGGCAGGTTAGCCGGTCATCACTATGGCCGAGCTATCCAGTATAGGCCGAGTGATCCGGCATAGTAATTTTCAAGAAGATAGTGGTTTCTGAGTGACTCGGAAATCAAGCAAAAGTTGATCATGTTCATGTCGAGTGCCAGAGTCTTAATGTGTCGAGCAAGACAGTTTTGACATATATGTTTGGAACGACACAAAATTGAAGGTAAACCATTTTGGGCTGACTTGTTCATGCATTTAATGATTTCAACGGAGTTAATTACACATTAATTATTTGATCCCAATGCATGGCATGAATCCAATTAGAAAATTTGAATGCCTAAGAGGCATAAGAATTTGATCCTAATAGTTGATCTAGATCTAATCGCCAGATTCGTGAAGTATATTAAGATTGCTTCTTAAACCCTAATAGTGGTGTTTGCACAAGAGAGAGAGAAGGTGTATGCCTACATGAAAGATGTAAAAAGGGTTATGTTGATAGAAGAAGCATACATCTAACAGAGTGAAAGAGAAGTGAACAAAAGAGTAAAGACATATCAGATTAGTAGATCAGAGAAGGTATTGGAAAGAGGAGATCCGTTATCAGCATCACAGTGCATAACAAAGGATTAGTTCTTGAGACATTCTAATGAATGTATTAGTATCTTTATTTCCCATATTGTATTTCCAACAATTGGTATCAGAGCGAGGTTCTCCTACAAAAGGTTTTAATCAGCTTAAGAGTACAAATCTTGAGATGGAGATTTACAAGTTGGGTAGAGTCATTGAGAATCAAAAGATTGAAATTTAGGTAGCATTGCATCAGCTTGAAACTGCAAGATAGGAACTAAAGAAGTCCTTATAGGCAAGGAAATATTTGGCCAAAAAAATGAATGATACTCATTATTAGGTAGATGACACTACAAATCTATTTCAAAATGGAAACTCCACTAAGAGCGATGCAACAATTGCAGATCTATAGGAAAGGAACAATACATTATGTGAAGAAGTCAGAAATATGAAAAGAGAACAAGAAATGTAAACAGTAAGACTATGTGAAGTAGTGGAACAAAAGAAGAAAGCTTAAGATGACAAAGCTATGGCTAAAGAAGATAAAATAATGATGACTATCAGACTTGATGAAAAGAAACATGAAGTACAAATGATGACAAACAATCAGGTTGACATGGTGAATCAACTACTACTTGCAAATAAGGAGGTTAGTAGGAAAGATATGGAAATTGTCAATCTGAAATCTGAAAATAGTCAATTAAAAAATGAATTGAGATCTAAGAAAGAACTGAATGAAAGATTGAATAGACCCAATGAATCCTTGACTCATTTTGAGAACCTGATGGAAGCATCAAGGAATTCTAAAGATTCCTCTAGATTAGGTCACAGTGAACAACAAACATCTATTGAGAAAGGAGAATCATCTAAGACTAGTGAAAGGAGGAGTGCAAAGAAAAGGAACAACAAGCCTATATGCCTTCACTATGGAAAATCAAGACACACAACAAACATCTGTCAAAGCGAGAATAGTAAGTCCAATCCTAAACCTAAGTTCAATGGTTATTTCTTTAACTGTAAGAAGTTTGGACATCAAGCACATGAATGTTGGGCAAAGGAAAATAATGCACCTCCCACGCCTAGATTCAATGGATATTGTTACAATTATCAAAAAGTTGGACATAGAGCACAAGATTGCAGATCTAATGCTAAAAAAAAATGGACATCAAAGACACAAGCAAAAGCACCAAGAAAGGGTAACACCTACAATTGGGATTATAACACATGGCATAGCTATCATTACCGTGGTGAGTATGGACATATTCTAGAAAACTGCATAAAGACACATTTCAGAGGTAAATCTAAGATTTGGATGAGTAGAAGCCTAGTTTGCTATAACTATCTGAAAATTGCTCATACTAGGAAAGATTGCAAAACAAGAGTACCTACTCCTAATTTTGAGGAAATAAGAGCACAGATGAACAAGACATGGGTAAGGAAAACATAACCGAGCAGCAGTGAAGCTAATGAAGCCAAGGTCACCCATTCTAATGGATCAGGTGACCCCACCATCACTAATTAAGAAAAGGAAGGTATGTAAGGAACCATGTTTATATTTCATATCTTTTATCAGTTCCCAACAGATAATAGTGTAATAGTCCATATCTGCATATAACAAGATGTATCAGGACATATTTTGAGTTATGTAGCATACAAAGTCCAAATTCACTATAGGTGTCGAGCAACAATATATTTCTAATGTATGCCAAGTAAGTTTTGTTTGATGACCGAGTGGCAAGTGAATTTCGTGAGTTGGTTGAGGACAGTTGTTTGGCACTCACTCAACAGAAAGAACATTTAATATTGAACTAACTTTCATCCGTTGGATCCTTTATAAAGGAAAGAGCTATTTCATTTCTTCTCACCATGTGATTAAGAATTTCATAAGAATGATTGTGCATTTGTGAAATTGAACTCAAAAAAGTTTTTTGAAGATTTCTACAGCGTGTGGATTTTGAAACCCTATTTTTTGGAGAAAATGGCCACAAGTTCCTCTGCACCAGCCAAGAGAATGGAAAAGGAATTTCCTAATGTTCAATTGGTAAGGAGTGACACCTGTGTGCCTCCTAATTTTTGTGCAGTTCCTGAGAGCGCCATAAAGGGTGATCTAATTGGAGCCCTATCATCAATTCCACCAAAGGTACTTATGATCCATGATATCAGGTCATGCTATATGTGTAAGATAAGTGAATTTAGAGATCACGAGCTTAGGGCATGTTACAACAGATTGTGGATAGACGGAGCCCTAAAATATGAACATAAACACTTTTCTGAGAGAGGGTTAACTCGTGCCCTAGACTTTTTGAGAGAGTTCAGAATGGAATGGATCAAGATTATTTTGAGTCAAATACACAACATGAAAATATGGCTAGAGAATGGACCAGTCAAGATAACAAGAGAGATCATTCATCGAGTAACAGGTTATCCAATTCTAAATGGGAAAAGAACTATGAAGTGTTACAGTAAAGATAAAATAGAAGAACTCACTAGAGCCATTTGGAACAAAAGAGGGATGACGATCACTACGATTACAGATTTGGAGCTTGATCTCATAGTAAGGTTTATAGCTCATAAATTCTATCAGTCAAGCCGACTAGATAGTGTCCCATGTGTTACAGTCAACCAAGCTTGGAAGATTGTGAAGAAGGATCATACATATGACCTTGTCAAGCTTCAACTAATGCAACTGGTCGAGAACCTTTCTTCAATCAGAAGGGCAAAGAGTTTAGTATGTAATTTTGGATCTCTTCTCACTTGCATATTTTTCTACATACAGAACACTTTTCCTACTTTTGGAAACATAGTGTGGAAAATAGACTGACCTACCACTCAGAAAATTAATGCTTTTATTTAGCAATTAGGTGATAATTTTGACAATGTTATGGGAACGTATTTTGTAGAATTCAAGAAAAAGATGAGGTTAAGGAGTAGAATTCCCAGTTCACCAGTTGAAAAACATTATGAGGATGTTTGTTTCCTTGTAGACACATATTACACTTATGTATAGGTAGTAGTGCCAAGGGTATCATGGCTAAGGCCATTACCTTATGAAGTAAACATTGATGAGACATCTGCAGCAATAACAACTTTATTGGCAAAAGAAATAGATAGTAGAAAGAAACATTTTGGAAACTATGAAGAAGCTAAGTCCAGAATCACTATAGATTTGAAGGCTGGCACTATGGAGAGAAAGAGGAAGAAAGTTGTCAAAAATCTAAAGAAGATGGTTGGAATTCAGAGTGATAAAGAAGTAGAAGATTCACTTTTGGGGTTGTCGACAGGACATGGAGAAGATATGTCTAGTGAAGAAGAAGAAGAGGAAAGTAAACCTGAAGAAGAGGTCATTGTGAAAGGTAAAGGGAAGCAGCCAGTAGTTGCCGAGACAACTAAACAAAGCAAAGATAAACCTAAGGATACCCCTCCTATTGCTAACTGGCCAAGGACCAGGGCATCATCTCTTGCCTAGATAGAAAAAGTATATATAAAGAAGAATGCTGGGGAGAGAAGCTCAGGGAAGAGGAAGAAATTTGAAACCAAGGTTGCGCCGAGCCAACTTGCTAAGAAAAGACCAAGGAGGAAGCTATACTTGGAATTTGAAGATGATGAGGTGACAGATACAGACATACCTAGAAACATACCTATAGCATCATATAAACCAATGACCAATATTGATGAGGTATGTAAGAACCTAAGAAGTAATTCAGGTTTAGTAGGATTCAAATATGATGGGAACATTCAAAATGACACTTGTAGAGATAGGAGACAATTTTCCTACATAACTATATGATATTTTGTCTCAGAAATGGAAATATGCACTGATGACTGAAATAAAAATAAGGGAAGGAACATTGGCTAAGAGCATTCTTGACTTAACAAAGAAACAAATATCTAAGTTTATTGAAAAATATAAGGGGAAATTTATTCCTAAACAGAGAGCCTATGCAATTCTAAGGAAAAATGTTGAAGGTGTAGTACAACAGAGCAAGAAAATATGGAAGGAAATCTTTGGGTTAATTGCTAAGAAGGTTGATGAGAAATATGGAGACAACTCAGAGCTAAAGGAAATGGAGAAAGAAACTGCTACAAATCAAGCAGAAACTGAAACCCAAAAGGAAACAAGCGATGTGCAAGTTACAAACTTGACAATGGATAGTCAAATTGACACTGCACTTGGAGAAGACAGCAATGTGGATGTCAAGGATCAAAATGAGCCGGTAGACACGAGTATTCAATTGCCTATTCAGGCAACTAAGGTCGAGTCAGAGAAAGAAGGATAAAATGAGGTAATCAATACAAATCCACCTATTTTAGAGGTTGTACAAATAGTTTTAGGGAGTGGAGATAAGATGGAAGAAATTTTTGATAAGCCTATAGAATAAGAGGCTATACAAGTGTTGGTTGATCTACCACACTCTACATCATCTACTCCCACTACACCTAAAATAGGAAGTGTACTTGATTAGTAGGTAATCTTGACTCAGATGAATTAAACAAGTGAAGTTAATATTGACAAAGATAAAGATATCAGTGTAACTGAGACGAGTATCAGATCTTTAGAACTCAAAAGGAAGAAGTCACATAAGAGGAAGTCACCTAATCCAAGTGTCACTTTGGATGAAGTGATTGTGATTCGTAAATGGGATACAAACAACTTGACATATGAGCAGATTCAGACACTGCAAGACCTTTTGAAGAGGAAAAACAAACAAGAGGAACTGAAGAGGGAACACCAGCAAAAGCAATTATTACATGAGATAAAGGATATTTTTGTTAATGCTTTTGATATAACATATGTAAATGAAAAAACATCAATACTGGAACAATTAGCCCATATTGTGCAGAAATTTAATGATGAAAATGTTGAGGCAAAGGAGAAGTTGCTACAATATTCTGAGAGAAGATTTGAGAACAAAGTTTTGGCGAAGATATTAGCAGAGGTTGCTATCAAACAGGTTAAACTTTCTTCTCTTATTAGTATACTTGAGGGAGTTGCAGATAATGTTTATTCCTTGTATAAAAAGCTATGTGATGTAGAATTATTTACCAAGGATAACCAATAGCTTATTGAGAAGTTGCAACTAGATTTGAAGTCAATAGGGAGTACATTGAGTATGGATGCTAGTTCTAGTTTCTTACATTTTGACAAGTTGACTCATGCAGAGAGAAGATTAGCCAAGCTTATGGATAAAGATGGAAGAATTAGAGCAAATTTAATAACTATTCAGACTTCCTTAATACCTCATCTGGAGGTTAAATAGAAAGAACTTAAAGCTGAAAATGAATTAGTCAAGAGGGATTCTCATCTCTCTACAGCAGATAGTTTGGTAAGTCTAGCTTCCGAGCTAGAAATTAAGTTACAAGTCATGAAGTTTGTAAAGGATAGTTGGGATATAGCGTTTGCACTAACTTTACAGCTTCATAAGTCATTTTTGGATAAGTATAACTTGACCCCTGCAGCTATGTTAAAATAATAACTGAAATGTAAAGAGATATAGGAAATGTTTAACTCAATGAGCAGGAGGTAGGTGATTTACCATGAATTAATTTGAATACTAGGAGCATGCACCAAAGATCCAAACAACAAGGAGACAAGATTTTGGAAGGGGGAAAAGCATAAAAAAACCCTCGTGATAATATTATGAATGGGAAAAAATGCCTAAAAAGAGAGAGAGAGAGAGATTGAGCTATGCTATTACAATGATATCAAGAAGAAGAGAAATCTCTTATGAGAGAATAATGTGAGAGAAAGAAAGCCATCTCTTTAATAGAGAGGTGAGGAGGGAGTTACATTGTAACTCCCATTTCTATAGATGCCACATGTCATAAGTGTGTGAGACAAGTGTAGGATTCCTCATAAGGAGGAATATCTAAGAATAATAAAGGATACCTTGGTTTATCCTAGTAAATATAACCACCAAGGAAAGATTAATTCTAACACCCCCCTTTAATATTTACTTAGGGTAATTACATCAATAGGTATCAAACCCAAATGTTTACAATGAATTTGAGATGTTTCTTTTGAAAGAGTCTTCATTAGGATGTCGTTGGCTTGATCATCTTTCATGTCTTCAACTTGAGCTTTGGAGCTTGAATGGTACATAGGACTTGTGGCAAAGTGAATATCATGTTGAAGAGAGCCCAAATCTTTAAGAGACCATTGAGATTGTTGAGATGTATTTATGCATTTTGTATATTCATTTCCATTTAAAAAAAGAGGTGGAGCATAATCAATACTTGAGCCTACAATAAGGCAAAAAACACTAGTAGAGTGCCCATCATTGGGATCACCTAGTGCAGAATCAGTAACACTTTGGAAAAAATCATATTGTGAATCATGAGGAAAATAATTAGGAATGCAATATTCAGTTGCATAAGACAAATTTGTAGTGTATTCATCATAATATGAAGCATCAATAGGAGAGTTAATATAAGCATCATTATCATTAACCTCCACAACAATCATAGAATTAGTACTATCATCATGAATTTCATTTTGAGTAATAAACATATCTTGCAAAGTAACAATAAGAAAGTTAGATATAATTGCATCTTCTTGGTCAAGCATATCATCAACATGAGAGCAAGGAGGAGTAAACAGATTATTACCAACATCATTATTATCACTGCTACTACTAGAAGGAACAAAATCATTAGGAGTATTAATAATTGCATCTTCTTGTTCTAAAGAAGAATAAGTATAAGAAACATCATCAACCTGTAACATGTTATCTATAATGTCACAGTGCGGAGTAGAGTTTTTATTTTCTTGATTAGTAAGGGGAACAGGTTTCTCATAAGTTTGAAATGTGTTCTCTAGGATATGCCAAGCCTGATGAGCCTTAGTACAATCGATGATAAGGTGATATAAGTCTGGATGAAGTGAGAATCCAATTAGGCCAAATGCTTCCTCATCTTTCAATTGCCATGAATCCTGGTCAGCCTAAGGAGCGGTGGATGTCGGTTTCAAAATTGGTGAAGTCACAATATCCCAGAGGTGACGAGATTTTAGAAAATCAAACATGTGTGACCTCCAAATAGAATAATTTGAATGAGTACATTTAAAATCTAGCATTAATGTTGTCATGATAAAACACGATTACAATTACAAAAGAGATAATAATTAAAAAAATTTAAAAAATTTATTAAAAGCTTAACAGGAATGAGCTAGACTTTATGAAAAAATATATTAGGAGAAAAAAATAGCAAATAAAAGAATATAGAGAACAATGTTTAATAAATAACTTTGAGTTGTTTACGCAAATAGATAAAAACAAAAAAAATTGTTAAACTAAATATTATGATAAAATATGTTAAACTTGAATTAAATGAATTAAATTTTATTTTAAGAGTTAAATGAATATGAGATAAAAAGAGATATAGATAAAAATAAATTATGATTTCAACAAGTTTAAAATAAAACACGTATTAAGATATGACCATAGTAAGGAGTCAAAGATAAAAAAAAAAAATATTCAAACTAAGTCTATAATAAGGTAAACCTGCAAAAAAAGGGAATAAGTTAATAATAGGTAAACTTGCAGAAAGGAATAGAAGATAATGATAGCCTGTAAAAGAAATGATTAGAAATAATAATAATAATAATAATGTGACAGAAAAAAAAATGATGATTATAAATTGCAAATCAATAAATATAAACTGCAAATTGTATACTCTGGATGCCATAACTAAAAATAACTTCTTACACAAGAGAGAAGAATATCTCAAGTTAGAGAAATTACAGCGTATGCAAGGAAATGAGTCAACACATGCAAAGGATTGGAAGGAAGATACCGCCAAATATACCCAGAGATATGAGGAAAAGAAGATAAGATTTAAAGGTATACATGCACACAAGTATTAACCATGACCTGGAGATCAAACTCATTCGAGGGCTGTCGCTCAAGTGTTTGTATCTAAATATGTTATCAAAGCCGCTGGGATATGTTTTAAAGCTGTTTAATTCTCTATACTACAATCAAACTCAAAGAATCTCCCAAACCAAACGGTCTCGTATCAAATGCTCATAGACCAGAACTGAATGAATGGGCCGCAAGACTGCAAAAAAAATGTCAATTAACTCCAAAAAAAAGTTAAAGATGACAAAGCATATATAATCATCAAAAAAAAAATTTACATACAATGGTTTAAAAGCATATTTAAAAATGGTTTGAGTGAGGAACTTCTTGTTCAAGACGGTTTAAAGTTTTGAATATGATATGAGGAACGTTTGAAAAAAAATGAATTGAATACAGTAAACAAATAATTCAAGAAGATAAAATAAAAGGTGCATGAACAGATTAAAAGGCCAAAAAAGAGAATACAGATATAAAACGTTAATGTAGCCTTTCAATACAAACAATGAAATACTTAAGAACTTTTGAAACTTATATGAAAAAACCTATATCATAGCAGGAAAAGTTTTTTTTTAAAAAGCAAGGATACGTTAAAGTATACAGATTTAAAGCATTTTCAAATGTTGAGAAAGGAATTGAAATGAGTACAAATTTAAAAAAATGAATTTATATACTGCAGAAAACTTTATTAAATAAACAAAGCAGTCATTTTACGGGCTAATTTGTCAGCAAATGAGACAGAATATTGAAAATCGGGGACATGGGTTTTGTCCAGAATGGGCCCGATTAGGATCCCTCATGAGAACAATACTCAAAATATGAAGGAATGGCAAAGTTTCAGTTATTTTTTTTTCTAAAGGCACCTTGAAATACGACTGAGATATTATCATGACATCATAGCACTTGCTGAGATTTTAAATAATAGAAGATTATAACATGCTAAGTTTTATAACAAAAACCTCCAAAAGAATGAATGAGAGTTGTTTAAATCCTGCAGAGAACAAGAAAAGAAAGGAGTAAAGAGACAAAGGTAAAGGAATACAGAGTAAACCCTGCAAGACAGAACTTTATTAAATGAATCTAATAAGAACAAACAAACAAAATAAAGAATAAGGATAGAAATTTTTCCGTGAAACCTACAAAATAGAGAACCTGCACAATTGATAACCTGCACAAACCAAAAAATGAATCCAATAGGTAGATCGGGTTTGGCAGTAAACCAGCCAAACCCAAAAAAAACTCAAAATTTTCTCTCAATTAAATTAGTCAAAAAAAATAAACTCTCTCAAGAGTCTCTGATATTGGAGTGCTCCAAGATATGGTATCTCCTTCACCTGAAAAACTCAATAGAATATTAAACCAACCTGCTCTGATACCATGTTAAAACAATAACTGAAATGCAGAGAGATACAGGAAATGTTTAACTCAATGAGCAGGAGGTAGGTGATTTACCATGAATTAATTCGAATACTAGGAGCATGCACCAAAGATCCAAACAACAAGGAGACAAGATTTTGGAAGGGGGGAAAATCGTAAAAAAAACCCCGTGATAATATTATGAATGGGCAAAAATGCCTAGAGAGAG
>MU225789.1:1888728-1940192 GCA_018584345.1 Thuja plicata
CAAGTGTATCCCAAGGGGTCCTACGACCCCTTGGGAGACACTTGAGTGTTCTAATGTGTCCCCGAGGGTTACAGAGGGACCTAAGGGGTCCTAGTACACCTTCTCACATGTTAGGACCCCTAGGAACACTCTATGACCCCTTTGGAAACCTTTTGGATGCCTTATACCTGTGTAATTAACCTATATACTAATATGTCATATATATATATATATATATGAAGAAATTATGTGATATATTGTTAAAAATATATTAATATATAATATATAAAATAATATATGATATATATAATGTAACATTTAATATTAATATATATTATGTAATATTTAATGTAAAATATATATTATATAATATTTAATATATATAATACATAATCTAACATATTAATATATAATATATAAAATAATATATAGATATTATATAATATTTAATATATATAATACATAATCTAATATATAATTTTTGATATATAATATATCATATGAAGGAGGGAGAAAGGGGAGGGAAAAAAATTTAAGAGGGAGAAAGGGGAGGGAAAATTTAAAAATCAAAAATTTTCCATCATTTTCGAGTACCCGATTAGGCTCGGTATTGCTTTATACACCAAACCTACATGGTCAACTCTAAAAATGTCACAAAAATGTGTTTTTCCCTTGTTTCCCTGAGTTCCAGACTTCGACCATGTAGCTGATGACTTTTTTTTCATCCAAATTTGATGAAACAAAAAGGGTATCTTAAGGAGATTATCAGCTTTCTATTGATATAATTGCTGTCAAATTTTAAATTCGGTAAGTAATTATTAGTTATTTTCTAATTGAGTTACCTCTAAAATGCTGATTTATATACTGATTGAAAAACAACTATAACTTTCAAACCATATAACATTTTTGAAATCCAAAAAATGTGTCACATTCTATGCTTCGTCTACTACAAGGGAAAAAAATTTATTTTTGAATTTTTTAAATTTTTCAATGAGTTAAGGTGGTTAGACATGAGTGTTTTTTTTTTTAAAATGTTGTAGCAGAAAATTCTTAATTAATCATTTTTTTGGATTAAAATTACACAAAAATATGCGTCACATCCGGGAATGAGTCTACTACTTATATATAAAATCTTATAAAAAAATATTATCATTTGATTATGATTAAGGTGGTTAGACATACACCTACTTCTTATTTTTTTCCTAAAATTTTTGTACTACTGCATTGAAATCTATACTTTTCACCAATCATATTTAATTTTTTTCAGAAATGGCCTAGTAGTTTAGAAACTACATTCAATTTCCTACAGATTCTATTCTTACAAATTTTTGATATTAGGTAGATAGCTAGTTCAAATTTTCACATCAAGTTGACTAACCCTGATTTTTCTGATTTTTCATTGCCACTTAAGGGCATAATTTGGCCCCTCATGATCTTGCACATACCCTTTTGGTTGATTTATTTTAATTGCAAAGATGACTTGTGGCTATATTGTATAAAAGAAGGCTTGGGTAGAGTAGAGGTAGAGAAGAGGGGAAGTAGTGAAAGAGTTGTTGTAAAGGTGTACAGATCTGAACTAGGTGAAGGATACCTTGGAGAACTAGTAGCTTTTTTATTTAGGTAAACAAGAGGACTTCTTGGTGGTTTTCGAGCACAAGTTTAGATCTATCTTGAGTTTTCCTACCAGATTGATGTATGTTATGGGTCTCGGCTAGTTAAGGAGGTGATCTGAAGCTTGTGATATATCTTGGTGTATTTACTGATGTATCTGGTCATAACCGAGAAGGCCTTACATCTCGGCATGTTATATGTAATTGAATTTTTGACAAATCAATGAGTTGATATTTTTTATATCTTGTTGTGTTGTGGTTTTTGTTGTTGTTCTTGTTGTTGGCTGCAAGTCTATACATCTATTTTGAGATCTCTCTGGCCTTGACTACATCATCTTTCCAATTCTAACTTTTCTACCATTTCTTTCGATACTAAGTTCTCAGTAGAACCATAATGAAAAAAAAGTTTGTAGACCTTACCATGGCTTTTATAGTTGGTCTTGAAGAGTGGTTTCCTTTGTGGTGGCTCTTGGAGTGCAGGTTCTTGCAAGAGTGTCCTCTTCATCATCAAACAGATTCCTTCCTCTAACTCTTTGAAGGGTGTATTAATACTTTGTGCATCATCCTAGATTAGGTTTAGTCTACTTTCACCTTGCATGTTTGATCCCATTCTATCTGGACATATGTGAGAAGGGTGACCAAATTGGTTGTAGTTGTAGCACCTCTTAGGACCTCCATTTCTTCCTCAAAATTGGCCTCTGCTATTTCATCTTCTGCCTCTGTATCCACCTCTAGAACTACCTTCTCCTTGAGAGTTTTCATGACTAGACTCACCATGGGGTTTAAAATTTTATCCCTTTCCACTAAACATTCCTCTTCCTTTGCTATTGAAATCCTTCTTTCACCTACCCCTATTATTCTGGTCTTGTCTCCTTTTGTCTTTTCTTCTAACTTCAATGCCAATTGGTAGTATTTTTGGACTGTCTCAAGGTTGCAGAGATTTAACTCATCCTGAATGTTCATCCTTAGGCCATTTAGATATTTTCCCACCTTCTCAATTTCACTCTCCACTATATTTGTCTTCAAAAAATGTTTTTGAATTCGTTTGTGTATCTACTCACATCCATCTCCTTCTGTCTTTGGTTTTGTCTCCTTTTGTGAAGTTTTACCTCATTGTGATCTGGTATATAGGCCTCCTTGACCTTAGTAACCATCGCCTTCCAAGACCAAATAATATTCTCCCCCTCCTTCACCCTTTCTCCTTGGATGAAGTTCCACCAAGTCAACGTTTCACCTTTCATTTTTAATTTTTATATCTTGAATCTCTAATTCTTAGGGATCTGATCCAATTCAAAGAAAAATTCCAATCTATCAACCCATTCTATGACTAAGTCTAGGTCCATATTTACACAAAACATTGGTAGATCTAACTTACTGTCTGTGGTTCTCCTAGCCCTAGATTTGAGGGTGTTTACAAGGTATCTTTTTCCTATAGGAACCACTTCTTCTTCTTCCTACTCGGGAGTATCCTCTTCTTCTCCCCTTTCCTCTCTCTTTGAGTACCTTTCTTCCCTCCTATGAAATATGCCTTTAGAATACTTATCTCTTCTCTCAAACCTTGCACTATTTTAGCAATTTCAGCATTGGGTACCCTTGTAGGAATCTTTGTAGCCTCTTCTCCCTTTGAGTCATGTGCAAACATGATTACACAATACTTTCCCTTAGGCTTCTCCTAAGATATTATACAAATAGATGTAGAGCCATTCAATATAAGTAGTACAACCTTCTTATGATAGGTTCCTCAACACTCTAAAGGGGATGATCTCAGACAAAGGACTCTACACTTTCAAACTACCTTTCCCAATTTATCTATAAATAGTCTCAATGAATAGTCTTTGTTGTTCAACATCATGTTAAAGGAAAATCAATTATTTAACTTAGTATTCATCTAGGTGTCCTAGGGAGGAAATATTATTATTAGAGAGTGGACATGGTTTCCTATTCCTTTGGATATCATGTTTTGGTTAGACCATAGGGCTTCTAGAGTTCAAAAAGTGCCTTCTTGTCAGCTACGTCGTGATCTCCTCTTTTAACTGATAGTTGGCCTCCTTATGTTGATAAATATTGCTAAGTCTTCTTTCTTTCCAATAGTTAAAACTTTTCTATTTGAAATACACATAATCCACTATCGGATTCAATTTATCTACTCCCAATGTCCTCATGCACACCTAATCTTCAAAAACTATGAACAAAGCACATGGTTAGGCCTGGCCTAGGGCTTGGTGTTACTAATAGCTGTCAATTACTTCGAGTCCCTAAACTCTATAATATTACAATACATTTCCCTAACTTCCATTCCCCAAGTGGTCATGGTGATCCACTGATGAGATTTCAAGTTAGGGCCATTTATGTATGGAACCTTATTCTGACAACAAACATGTGTCTAACAACAAACCTTTCAACAAATCCTACAAATGGATGCTTCAAGATATCACACTAGACTTATTAGAAAACTATTTTAAAGGACCTTCCGAGCGTGTAGATCTTCAAATTATTCAATGAAACATATGATTCCAAACACCATGAAAATTCATAGAATAATGTAAGAAAACCAGAATTATCTTATTACTTCTCAATGCCAAAATTTGCATACATTATCTCTCCTCGTCGATTGAATTTGATTCAATCAAGAATATATAGGCTTCATCCAACAGCCCCAACTATTTTTGAAACATTTTAGACCATTGGAGAAGCTGGAAATTGGAAATGCTCAAATTGCAACTTGTCTTGCAAAGTTGCACTTCACAAATTTTGCAATTCTACATCTATCTGAGCAACTTTTTCTCCAATGCAATTTTATGTATTCTAAGACAACTTATGGACCCCAAATGGATCCAAATGAAAAATACCAAACAAATAAATATCCTAGACTAAATTTTGATCCTTTGACCAAGGTTGACCAAGTGGCTTATAAGAGTTGCCTATTTTTCAATTGATCTTACATATAGATCTTATTACAATGTTTTGTATCCAATAATCCTATTGACCCTAGCTTGGTACATCTTGGGAGGGGTTCTTGTGCACCAATTACCTCTTAAATATCCATCAAAAATCATCTTATACCATCAAAATTTAGGAGGTATCCACTTTGTTGAACTTATGAAAATTTTACTTTGCGTAGCTCCATTGCCAATAAAGGTATGGACTCTCAAACTAATCCACCTGAATCACATTTGGCTGTCCCAATCTGTTATTGTCTCTTTTTTTTAGACTTGATGGATGAGAATATATTAGTAATAAGTACCATAGTTCCCTCGACCTTGTTTTTGAAGGACATATAAAACATTTCTAAGTCTTCTAAAATTATTTAGATATTTTTTTCTATATTTCCTATATCAATAGGGAATGGAAGATTTTCCATATATATTCAAGAAGACCTTAATCCCTCAAAATTGGGCAGCCTTGAAATAGGCTTAGTATGTCATTAGACATGGTAGTAATCTACCCTAGTTTGGTACACATCTATTGCCAACATTCTTGGGAAAATGAACATCTAATTAATATATGGTCCACCGTCTCTTCCTCTTTCTTGCATATAAAACATATTAATGGACCTTCAAACCCCATTATTTTGAATTTTTCTACTTTCAAAGCCATTTTTTTATAGATTCCCAAGAAAATTGTCTTTCTCTAGGAACACATTATTTTTCCAAACAAATATTTATCGGAATATGTATTTTATTATAATTTTCACACCCATAGATCACTTTGTATCCATATTTTGCATTGTATTGTCCATTATTGGCCCCATCCCAAACTAATTTATCCTCCCCACTCTTGAATTTTTTATCCTTCAATTTGAAATAATGTCTATTAGAGTTGCACTATCTTGTTCTGGTAGGGGAAGACATTTGAATTCCTTCCATTCCAATCCAGGGATCAAATTATTTTCATGTGGCTTGATGCAATCCATGAACTTTCTTCTCCAATGATATTTGAGATATGCTTTTGATTCCTTAATACTTACTAGGCTATTTCTACAAGGATACTTTCCCCACAAGTCTTCTAAAAAGAGGGAATTTCCCCATAGTGGATATTCCATGAGAAACAATTTAAAATTATAGTTCTTCAATTGAACATGAAATTCCACACTCTTTATCCTTTTAGTGGGTTGTCTATTTTGACAATCTCATTCTTATCATTGCTGTTTAAAGATCCTGGGAGATAGTTTTTCCTTGTCATCTAGTATTTTCCAAAATAATTACCTCTTTTTTTTGTATGAATATTGTATTCACCCCATTCAAGAAGGAAAGGTATGATAAGTGATAACGAGGGAGAGAGGAAATGATTGCTTTTAGCAATAAGATTCAAACTGTCCATAACAAGCATTTTCATTTTTCTGTGCTCATTTTTTTCCTCCATTTTTACTTTCAAAGGATACCATATCTTAGTGTTTCTTAACTCCTTTTCTAGAGGAATACCCAGATATGTGCATTGAAGAGTACCTTTTCTGAAATTTACTAGGCCAAAAATCTTTGTTTGTTCCCTGAGGTGAGTAGCTATGAAGAATGCCTATGATTTATTGTGATTCAAATCTTATCCTAAGGGATTCGCTTACTAGGCTAGGATTTTGATATATTATCTTTATTCCTTTCCTTTGATCCTTCCAAAAAACATAATGTTTTCTGGAAACTATTGATGTTTGATTTATATATTGCTACAAACATTAATTCCTTTGATAAATCCATACAAAGATGCATTCTTGATTTATTTTCCATGGACACTTAACCATGATTATGAAAAGGAAAGGGGAAAAGTAATATCCTTTCCTTAGACCCCTACAGACTTCAAAAAGGCCTTCAAGGAAGCCATCTAATAATATTGAGATTCAAGGGCTTGAAATGCAAGTAAATGTCCAGTTTATATACTAACCATTTAACCCAAATACTTCCATAGTCTTACATAAATGCCTCCAATTCACTTTATCATAGGATTTCCTTATATCCAATTTTATAAACATTCTGAATTCCTTATTTTTTGTAGTGAATGTATTACTCATTGAGATATGATGAATTCATCAATAATGGAATGAGAAAAGAAAAAAACTTTTTTTTCTTATGATATAATATGAGGAAGAACTTTCGTCAATGTTTTAGCCATCATCTTAATCATAATCTTGTATACTGTGTTTCATAATGAGATAGGAAAAATATATTCGAAGATATATTTATTTGTTGGGAATGATTTTTAGAAAGGTATTATTCACTTACTTTAATAGATTCAGTAAATTCCTAGCTACCTCAATGACTTCAGTTAGATATTTTCCAACAATGTCCCAACACTTTTGAAAGAACTGTGCTTGGAAACCATCAAGCCCAAGTGTCTTATCTGAGTGCAATTGATTCATAATATATTCTATATTTTTATAGTAAAATTATAATATAGAATCTTATTCTTCTTATCATTAATAACCTTAGGAATATGAGACACAAGTTCTTGTTAGCTGGCTAGATTAGGCCTCACAACCTTTTTTAGCAGCTTTCAGTAGAATTCCAAAAAAAATATTTTCATTTCTTTTGAATCTTCAATGCATGACCCATCCACATGCTCCAATTTGTAGATGTGGTTGAGACCCATTTTTTGTGTTATAATGTTGTGGAAATATTTTGTATTTCGATATCCTTCTTCAATCCATGTCTCTATAGATTTATATCTCCAAAATACTTCTTCCTTAGATAAAACATCCTAATAATTTTCACGGAGTGATTTCCTTTCAAGAAGCTTTCGACTGTATTCCACATCTCATAACTTCCTCGCTCATCTCTACCATTTTTTATTCAATATCATATTTGGTTTCAAAGGTATTCTTGAAATAATATTTATTCCAGTACAAGATCCTTTTTTGGCATGCATAATTTTTGGTATATGTTAGAATGACTTTGAAGCTACAGAGACTTCCTCATTCCACAAAGTTTCTATTGGTGAAAAGAAAATCTCATCCTTAAATACATGTTATCAAATTTGAAAGGGAATCTTAATAGTTTCTCTTCTCCAAGAATGTTGATATAGTGATTTTAGCTAGAGTGTGGGAGAATCACTCTTTCAAGGGTAAATTGAAGGAAGACAATTCCCCACCAAAAAAGGAATTATCTATTTTTTTTCTTGGTTGTTGAAACCTAATCTCCTATTATTCTAGGTATAAGTTCCATATTTTTGTTAAATCTCAAGTAGATTGTTTCTTGACACCCATTCCTCAAAATCTTTATGTGTCTATATTTTTTCCACAAATTCATCTTCTTTTATCATGTCTATAAAGAATGACATGTTGGAATTATATTGGAATGATGTACTGAGAGGGGAGGGGTGAATCAGTACCTCTAAAACTTTTCTTGGTTAGCCCATTAACCCTTAGTCATCAGTTTTTAAATTATCTAATCTAACTATTCATCTTTCTTTATGTATATGCAATCATAACATAATTTTTTTAATATGTAACCATACAAGAAACATTCATAAAAATAGATAACACACGACACAAGATATGGTATCACAGAAAACTCCTATTAGGAAGTAAAAACTGCGGTGGGGATTGTTACCCACAAGACTTCACTATCTGTAGATAAGAAGGGGCCGATTAAGGCTTACAATTGGTCACTTCTGATGTCCTACCCTGTTAGGAGTATTATAGTGGAGACCTATTAAGATCTACTTCATTTGAAGATTTAGCAACACTGTTAAGTGTGCACTTTGTTAAGAGATTTGTAAAGAACGGCTAAGTCCACCTTCTACAAAAGGATTTTAGATGTGATGCACTTGTTAGAATGCGACTACATAAGTGTTTGATCTGATGATGTATGAAATCTCTAATTGCTGATAACAAATCCAATAAAGCTTCCTATGTATGAGTAATCATCTTTTCATGATTGAATAATACCTTTATCTACTCTTCGGTAGCCTCTATGTGTTCTTGATAACTGGTGTGATCTTTTTCTGAACTTTGCATAAATTCTATCTTTTGCTCCTTAGATGCTCTTCATGGCTATCAACAACAATGAATTCATAATTCACAATTGATTGAACATGTATTTATACTAGATTTTAGCTCTATTCTTGATTCACGCTTCACAAGTTAACTCTAGATCCAAGGTTTACAACTTGACCTTGATCTTTAGTTAGATATGTTTTAGATCCATTAGGATGCTTTAAAACATTTACATTATGCTTTCTTGACCCTCAAGTAATGATTTAAAACAAATTAAAACTCTAAAAATAGAATTACAATGCTTTATCTGACGTGTAAAACTTAGATCCACTATTTGTGGGTTCTCTAACTGACTATAGGTTCTGATGGTCGGGCTTCTCTGTCAGTCTATCAGTTTTCTTTCCTGTCAGTGTTCCTTTCTTGAACTGTTCGTTGGGTATGCCTTTTTGTGCTCCGTCGGTTTTGTTCTCAAAACTATGTCATCGGTGATGATCTTTGTGTTATGGCATTGACCCGTCAATGATGTCCTATTTACTTTTTTGGTGTTAACACTTTTTAGTGTTCATCGGTCAATTCCATACTTAGCATTTTCTCGTGACTTTTTTTTATGTCGGGTATGCTCATTGTCTGTCGGTTATGCTTGCAGTCCGCCGGTTACGCTTGTACCGATGATCTCTTTCAATTTTTTTTACTAAGTGTACTAATGGAAAAATTAATGTCATCATGGCATTGAAATATCCCCCAATATTCTTTTATTTGATGGATAAATGGCTAAGAAGGCATCTATTTCTACCCAAATGTCTCTTTTACTTACATAGAATACTAGGCCACATATATATACTAGGATAAACATAAAATTCAATGATATACTTATTGATTTCCCTACTATCCAATTCTTACCATTTGCAATAGACTCAAATCTTACTAGTGCTAAACTTTAGAACACAATAAATCCCCTAGATGCCTCATCTACTTGTACGTCTTCTATCTTCCAAAACTTTAAAAGATCTTGAATACCAAATCAACCACATCTTTTTTCTATTTGGTTTCTTTGATCAAGTGCCTTAGTCAAGCCAATCCTTTGGTTGACCAAGTGCCTTTTGTTAGGGGCATTTAAGCCCCTAAAATTCAAAGAGAGGACCATCATGGATCTTGGGGAAGGGGGAACCTATACGAGTGGTGATTTCAGGTTTACGTTCTAAATTTCTATCCTTTATCATTAGCTCTTGTAAAGACTTCCTCCAAACCCTTTTAAAAGAGTTTTTTCCAAAATTAGGATTTAATTTTCTTGAGTGAAAGTGATTTATTCCAAGCCTTTCTCAACATGGTTCAGATACTTCTCCTTGCTTGTTGGGAACTCCTTTATTGGGGGTTTCTTTTATTCCATCAAGCTCCATAATTTTTTTAGTCAATTATAACTTCTCCCTTTGAGTAGCTTCATCTTCATGTTTAGGGATCTTAGTATTTCCATTTGCACAGATTACTTCTGTCAATATTGGGACAATTTCCTTCATGGTTTTCACTTTCTTCCTTCTCTACATGAGAGCCCTCTATCTCTCTAATTTCACAATAGTGAATTTATTCATCTAGATTTATTGGCTTTGCATTTGTATTATTTTGAGGAGTTCTATCTTTATTTGTGGGATTACTTATATTATGTAGGGCTATTGTGTTTACCAAGATGTATTCCTTTCTTCCTTATGTGTCTGCTAAGTCTAGATGTTTTCCTTTCTTACATTAAGGGGAAAAATTAATTATATGTTTGTCAATTTATTTGTAGAGTGCCACATTTTTTGACACTATTTGACTTAGTTCTAGCTGGTTTTCTAACCCTACGTCTCCATTGTTGGTGTTTTCTATTTCCCCTTTATGATTCAAGCCTCTTATTTTTTGTACCCAGACATCCTTTTAGGTCACATGATAGTTTTCTACCACCACAATTTTCCCTTCTTTGATATCCTTCAAATAAATTTGCAAATTTGAACAAGTATTAACTTCTTTATTTTGAAGATCTACATTGAGATTTTTCTCTTCCTCTAAATATTTTTAGCAATTAGCAACATGGTCTTTCTTTAGAACGCATTTACCCTGTTTCTCTCCAAATTGATCTCCACTTTTTAAATTTGTTTTCCTTTCTCACTGACGATCTCAAGATTATCTAATAAGCTCAAAACTGTATCAAGATCAATAAGAATTTTTGATTCTGCATCAGGTTTACCAAAGAAGAAGTTTTTCTCAATGTCTACTAGAGAACATAGGGCTTCCCCTATTTTGTCTAAGGAATTGAGGTCCCAATATTGCAAAGGGGGATTGTTTAACCTAATCCACTTTGAGAATCTCTAGGGTTTATAACTAATTGGGTTGAAATTTTGTTTCCAATCCAATAATAGAAAAAACCCTCAAAGAATAATATTTTTTTGGAATTAAAGTATTTTTCTTGAGATACTTATCTATGCATTCAATAAAAAATAATTTATTGGATAGGGATCTACCACTTACCTTTCCACCAAATTGTGTGTCTTACCATTGTATGATCTTATCCTCACAGCAGTCCATTCCTATCCATTTCACAAAGAGAGAAATCTTTAAGATTCTCCAAAGCAGGTTAAAGAATTTTGGGAGAGATGAAAAATTATTTACTTAATTATTTCTTTTAGGCAAGACAAAAACCTCCCTATCTCCTCTCATTCCACAATCCTCTAGTTTACCACATTCTTCTCGCCAGCTTCTAATGGAGACCAATCTAGGGTTTCATTTATTTGGGTACCTATTCTAGTTGATCTTCTCTTTTCCTTTATATCTAGATGGTATCCGCCAATTTCTAAAACTAGAGCATATGTTTGAAGGAGTGTGATTTTCTACCTTAGAAAATATTTCTTGTCTACTTTTCCATCCATGCCATTCATTTTGTTGCGTCATGTTTCTTCTTCTGTAGATGTCTTTCACTACTCTGTCCTGGCCATTGCCGAGTGGGACAAAATTTTCCCTAGTGGGAAATGTTGGAATGACAAAGAAATTTTGATGGTTTAGTTGGCAGTATGACCTACCATTTGTCAATTCTTCTCCTTTCATTTTTCTCCCTAATTGACAATTTGATGTTTTCTATCAATTATTTTATTGAATACCTAACACGGTAAGAAATGAGATCGAAAGGAAAATTGAAAAATTAGCATTTATAGTTGATTTTGAAGGACAAATATATATTAGTAATGATGACAACCTCATAAATACTATGCACTTGTCTTATTTTAAAGAGATCAACACTTTGAAAGCATAGATTGATGGAGTGGAGGATAGATCGATGCACAATATTCTAAGGCATTTATGGATTAGAGAAACAATACCTAATTAGATTTATGAGACATTCATGTGAGGATTGATGTTCAATAGTTTAGATGAGATTCAAAATCTAGAAGTTTAGCATCATAAATTTATAATGGTGATGGAATTTCATGTGCACAAGGTGTTTAATGATGTTGAGAACTTAGATTATAGCTAAATGACTATGCCTGGGAGTAGATGAAGAAGTCTTACTAGTCTAAGAACAATTGTCAAATATTAGCTTGTGTATAAAGTATTTCCAATTATTATTATTTTGTGATATTCATAAGTTTAGTCTCCAATTTCTATTATGTGTATGTTTGTTAGAATTTCATCAACATTCAATTGTTTATTAGGATTAAATTTTAAAAAACATCACTCATAACTAAATTATACTTATTTCAGGTATGTATCATCAACATGTCAATGAGGAGCAATAGACATGTCTATTAGTTTCAAAAAAAAAAATTTGATCAGTAATATACAATTTTGACTGGAGCGATAATCAGTGAGGCCACAAATATGGGGGACCTCATCCCCATGAAACCAACACATCAGACCCGCGATCTAGAGAGCCCAACAGGGACACCGGCCCGTGTCGTCCAGGTCCGCGAGCACACCAAGACCAGCAAGGGTCTGACAACTGGATCATTGACACCACTATCTTCAACCTCCTCCATCGCAAGTACAGTGCAGTCCCTCATCAACGATCCATTCTGACTCCTGGGACTGCTATGCAAAGCATACGCCGAGTGCTGCCTCTGAAATTCAAACCTTGAATTATGCTGACCACCAATTCCTTCCGACTCATGTGCCTAGCATAGACTGTCTCACTTGATTGCACTTCTCGTGGTTCGAACATTAAACCTCCCAGTTACTGGGGCTCGTAGCCACCGTTGCGTTGTGAGCTCATGCTCAAAAAAAATTTAAGCTAGGGATGTACTCCCTAGGTGGAATGCAAATGTCCCACACCACATCCCCCAAGTAAATCAAGATACAAGATCTTGGGGGCCTCTCAATTGTATATGCAGTAAAGAGTAACCCTGCGAGGTTTGAACCTTGGTTGTAGGTACTACAGGCAAGAAGCCCAACCGTTTCACCAAAGTTAGTTTCTAAATTTGATGTCACTAATCTTCTTTAATTTATTTTTAGACATTTTTAATTTGTTATCAAATTCCTTATCAAAATTTTACACACCATTCACCAACTCTTCTTCTATATCTATTTATTTGGATATAGAAAGAAGTGTCTCTGAGTCAAAAACTAGAGACCAAGCTTGTACATACATAGAGAGAGTTCCGTATCAGCGAAGAGCAACTTGTAAGGATTTTATATCTATCTACTTTTGAATGGAAGATGGTTTATAAAAACCTTAATGCAAGGAAAATAAGCGAAATAAGCTTAAGACTAGGGCAATCCAAGCAAGTTTTTCCCTAAAGCAAGGACTAATGTTGCGGCTACAGGAATCTGCCCATCCAAGCTTTCATGTCGTCTATTGAGAGCCAAATTCCAATGAATTTAATGATGGTCACCATATTCTTTGATCTTTCTACCATTTTATTGAGAAAGTTGTCTAAGATATTAATTTAGATGATCTCCCAATCCACCTTCACATTAGTGTTAGACACCAAGATTTTGAGGTTTTGAGTTGGTCCTCATTTTCCTCATCACCAAACCATGCTATCAAAAATATTTGCCTGAGCTTGAAACATACGACAGGTCTTGTCCACAATTTGGACAAGATGCCAATTCTTATCATATAAGGGAATGGTGGAGAGACCCAAATCCGTCAACATTCTATTGTGGTTACTTTTGTTCCTTGTCACTTGATGCACATGCCTTGTCACTTTTGGTCTACAGGTCTAGAGTTCGAATCTAATAAAAGTCAGTAGCACTATACCTCACATGAACGCATTCACACAAAAATGCCAAGCTCAGTGAAAAGATGAAAGATAATTGCAGCTCACAGAACTTACAATCAAATAAGATTATGCCAAATTCTAATGCCTATCTTTTTCAATTTCTGTTCTATGTTTGGCTTTACTTGACAATACATAGTTGACACGCACTCTTCTTCTACTTCACATACTCTTTTGATAAGAGTGGATAGACTGTCTCAATTAAGATCAGATTTTTAAGCGCAGTTATCGTAAACGATAAAGAAGATAGATAGAACATCCAGGGAAAAAAAGCTCAAAAAGTATTATTTTTTTTGGCTTTTGAACGTAAAAGTTGTTCAGCCATTGTACATTCAAGACGTAGTAACACCTGGTTATGAAATCTCACGCTATCTCAAAAAAATAAATTCGATAACACATTCATACCAACTAAATCCAGACGTGTGGGAGCTTTCTGAGGGAAATCAAATATCCGTACTAATCAATGGATTTTCACGGTTAGTCTTGCAAGTTTCGTGGATGGGATAAAATTGACTGAAAGCGACCCATAGTTTAGGTTTCGCACAACTTATTATCTTTCTCAAAGTGACTTGTTATTAACAATTTCTTATGTCCTTGTGGAGATTTTAGAATGTTGAATATAGAAAGGATTTTCTATCTTTAATTTTGTAGTGTGCATGGGTTGTGATAGTCACATTCTCACTATCTTAAATTTTAATTATATTATCTGATTATAATTATATTCTTATGTCGATTTATATGTTGTCTTTTGTATTATATTTTGGTTTTTATGTCGTATTAACTAATATCGAAGGTGTATATATAGGACGTAGTAAGTATTATTTGATAACAAATTTATGGATTATATTTCTTTTAGAGAATTTTGAATGGTTTCTCGTAGAAATGGCTTATTATTATAAAATATTAGCAACAATTTATTGTTAGTTTTCTATTGTACAAATTATTTCATTACAAGTCTAAAAGTATGATCTTGGCACCCTGAAGCAAAGAACTAAAACATATTTTTTTTCAGGTTATTGAGAGAACTACTCATCCCCTCATTTTAGTGACTTTTTCTTGGTTTTTGGAAGGTTCGTCAAGTGTATATTGAAGCTACTTCAACCCTTACCAAAAGCTATGCGGAGCAAAATTAAAGAAGTTACCATAGAATTAGTGTTTGAACAAATTTCACTACCAACACTACAAGTTGATTTTTTTATTTATTTTCAAGGGTTGAACTAGAGCATTTTGAACCACCTAGAATCCTAATTGGGAGGAATTTCGAGTCATTTTTAGTAAGTTGTTATAATTTAAGGTTTTCCTATAAATTCACTACATAGGATACTATTTGTGTAATGTTTGAGAATTATTTACATTTTTAAAAGATTGCACAAAAGAATAGGGTTTTACTCTTTTAAATTGTATAATCAAGGAAATGTAATAAAACATATTTTTCTTAGTTAATCCTCCTTAGGGTAGGACCATAAAGTAGAGGTAGGAGGAAGAAATCCTACACAATAATAAAGATTCTTAAAAAATAAGATATAGAATTGGAATTCAGGTCAAGTGGAGCCACAATTGTAGCCACGTGTCCATAGAATGACAAGGTGAGTGTGCTAGAAGAAGCCATGCACATTATAGAAGGAGATACATGTAATATGAGGTATATCTAGCATCCATAACTCAGTGGAAAATATTAATGCTTATATCTAGAATCAATTAGGCTTATAAATAGATGTTCTAAGTAATCAAGGTGGATCATTTGGATCATCTCATCCAAATCAAAATTTGATGGCAATGATCCAGTACCTTGGAAAAATATAAAGGAAACAAAATTATATGCATCAAATTCTAAGTGAAAAAGGTGACAATAGAACTATTATAGCTGGAACTAGAGTGATTTATTTGGTATTGAGGTATATGTTCACAATAAGAGAAAAGTACTCCCATTGTCACATGTGCCATTTATAAAAGATGAGTTACAATGAATGTGTTGAAAACAACCACTTCATCCAGTTAGCTAAATCACATCAAACAAGATCAATAAATGAATATATTAAGAAATCCTATAAACTCTTCTTCGTGATAGATAGAATTCTAAAAGATGAATTGAATGAATTTTCTAGGTGGTTTCAAAATGACATCCAATCAGGCAATCGGAGGTGAGAGAGTGGGAGCAGGAGGAGGAGGTCAGGCGGGAGAAAAATTGAATTCCTGCGAGGGTGGGAAAGGCGATGCAGGATGAATCCAAGCACCTGTAGGACCATGAGGTCAGCAGGAAGCGGAAGGAACATCAAGGGAGGGGTCAACTAAAGAGATGGATGAGGAAAAGGAGCCTCATTCCCGAGGTGGTGGGCTAGAAAAAACTGCACCAAAAGGTAAGAATTCTCTGGCTAGAAGCAATGATTCTTTTGGTAGAAATAAGGCTAAAGGCATCTGGTCATCATTATTTTGGACCAAACCATCTGGAAAATCATCTTTCCCCAGTATAACATATCTGAACCCAGTAAGGGTTTCTTTTGCATTTTGTTACCTGACCCACTGGTGGACCATACGGTAACGAATATGACCCTAATGCTGGTAGGACAATTTATGGGGATTAGACCTAACATTGAGCTAGTAAGAGAATATACTTACCGCAAATGGAAATTGAAGGGGCAAGTGGACATTGCAGCAATGTCGAAAGGATTTTTCTCTTTTGTCTTTTCAAATATAGAGGGCCTTTCAAAAGTACTATGTGGAGGACCCTGGATGTTTGAAAAATTATCTCTGGCTTTACAAAAATGGGTAACTAACCTAGATCTGAATGCAGATATATTTGACTCAGCCCCTGTATGGGTTAGGTTACCAAGTCTTCCATTGGAATATTGGCATGAAGATGTCTTCACTGGCTTGGCGAGTGCTTTTGGAGAACTACTATCGATAGACCTGATGACAGCTTCAAAATCCAGATTGGTTTATGCAAGAATGTGTGTGAATATACACCAAAACATGGATCTGCTTGAGGTTATAACCATGAACTCAAAACTAGGTAAGCATGTTCAACCTATTGAATACAAATTGGTTCCTTTCGCCTGTTTCTCTTGTAAAAAGGTAGGTCATTGGGCTAAAAAATGCCCATCAAAAAAATAGATCGAGATGAAACCGGAAGAAAAAAGGGAACCAAAAAAATTTTGGAAACTTAAATCTAACCTGAATGAAAAACTTGGAGAGAACCTAGAATCTGGAATTCAGGACAAAAATAGTAAGGGAATGGATAATAGTGAATCTAAGGAAGAATTGAGAACAAAGAACAATATCATTATGGAGAAGAAGCAGAAAATAGAGACTGAATACTTAGTCGAGATCATAAATGAGAAAATGTCTCCAAAGATTATGGAGACAACTAAAATAGAAAGAAGCAAAACAAAGGATCTCCCTAATCATGTAGAAGAAAACTATGAGGAGCATTAATCTGTAGAAAGAGAAGATGAAACCCAATCACCCATAGAAGATCTTTGGAATGAAGAAGTAAAGGAAGCTATAATATCTCAGGACAAAGCCAAGAAGAACCATGGTCAGACACAAAAGGAAAGAAAAATTCCAATAAAACTCAGGAAAAAAAGGAGGTCAAAATTGTAGCAATATGAATGAATCAACAAAGAAACATGTGAACCAAATTCAAGGGGGATCTCAGACAAGAAGACAACATAAGGCTGATGTGGGCACTCCTACAAACAAAAAAGGAAGGATATCAATAAAAAAATAACAGAGAAAGAAGCCAAACAGGATATAGAAAATGGTAGGTAGTGTACCATTCTTGAGATATGCTCCCCAATCCACTAAATAAAAGTTACTTCATGGAATATTAGAGGGATAAACAACCCCCACAAATAGGACGTCCTAAGAAATCTGATAAGAGATAGTAAACGAGACATTTTACTTATTTAAGAAACCAAAATGCCCAAAGAGAAAGTGGAGAAAATATTTATGTCAAAATATTATGGCAGAATAGGTGTTGACTCTGAAGGTGCCACAGGAGGTATAGTTATCTTTTGGAACAAAATAACTGTTGATTGTACCTTTATTTTCAGTGAGAAGAACATTTTTCTAGTGAAGGTAAATTATCTGAAAGATAATCATTCCTGGAATCTTATCAATATTTATGCTCCCAATATAAAAAAAAGTCAGACAAAATTTATGCAAAGATTAAGCAAAATCTATAAACAGTTTCAAAAAGAAAGTTGGATAATCATGGGAGACTTTAACACCCCTCTTAAAAATGAGGAAAAAAAAGGGTGGAATCCCCTCACAATTAGATAGCAGAAATGATCTAGGGGAGTACATCAATGATGAAGCTTTGTTAGATATTGATTTGGAAGGGATTGATTACCCCTGGTCAAAGCGTCGCACTGGGATTGATTTGATCCAGGGAAAACTTGAGAGAGCCCTCCTTTCTCACAACTGGATCTCAAGGTACTACTGCTCTCTTTCTTCTGAACTCTGGATAGGGTCTGATCATTTCCCTATTTCTCTATTTGTCAAGAAGATTAATAGAAGAAAGAATATGCCCTTCCGATTTGAAAAAATGTGGATAGCTCACCCAAAATTAAAAGAAAAGATAGCATAATGGTGAAATTATACTATTGATGGGGGGTCTATGTATAGAACTGCTAAGAAGTTGAACTCTATTACAAGGAATCTTAAAACTTGGAATAAGGAAGTTTTTGGAGACATCTTCCAAAGCAAAGGTAGACTGCAAGATGATATAAAGGAAATCCACCAAAAGATTCAAAAAGAAAATATTTTGATTGCAGACTATCATAACATCATCACCAAGGAGGAATATGTCTAGAGACAAAGATCCAAAGCTCTTTGGCTTAAGGTTGTGGACTAAAATAATAGATTTTTTCATATGACTGCTATGAAACACAAAGAAATTAACAGAATCTCTAATCTGCAGTATCAAGATAAGACTATTAGGAAGTAGGAAGAAATCACAACTGAGATGCTAAGATATTTATCTATGCTCCTTTTTAAGGAAACTCAATTGGAAAGATCTTCTCAAGAAGAAATCATATCTACTATCCCTCAACTGGTTGATGATTCTACTAACAAAATGCTCCAAGCTATCCCCTCAAATAAGGAGATCAAGAACGCATTTTTTTCTTTTGAGGGGGAGAAATCTCCTGGTCCTGATGAATTCCCTATGCTATTCTACAAACAATTTTGGGAAATCCTTGAAAAATATGTGCAGGATGTTGTCAAAGATTTCTTTGGCACCAAAAGCCTCCTAAAAGAGCTCAATTCTACTTTTCTGGTCCTGATTCATAAAAATCCAGGAGCTAATATGGTGGAAGCTTTCAGACCTATCCACCTCTGCAATTGCCTATACAAGATAATTTCTAAAGTAATAACTTCCATATTGCTTCAAATTATCCCGAATATCATTTCCCCCCAGCAGAATGGATTTTTCCCTGGGAGACAAATGTTAGTAATAACTGAGAGGGGGGGTGAATCAGTGGCCTCAAAAATATTCCAATTAATCAACCCAAAAACTTAGTACCATAATATTAAGCCTCTAGTTATCTTCAGTCCTATAAGATGAATGCCTTCAAATATACTTATTAAATAACTGCTCGGAGTGCTCTGTTAAACCTTATTCTTAATATTTACCGAGTCGCAGTCTTTCATTTTACTGATTAACAGTAAATAGCTTAGTGTATATCAAACAATCCAGATTAGTTATGTGTGATGCAAAACATTAAAGTAATGACTCATAAAGACATTGACAAATGGATTTTTAAATTGGAAACCCTATTAAGGGAAAAACTACTTGGGAAGGGTAACCAAAATTTTCACTCTTCTGAAGTGAGCTAGGTGAAGAGCCAACCCTGTTAAATGTTACAAACACACTATTAGGTGTGACCTTGTTAGAGGATTTAAAAGATTAGTTTTTCACTTGATATCGAGCATCTCTGTGCTACCTTCTATGACCAAACCTTGGTTTGTCAAATGGTATCTGCCATCTCATGCTATCGTCATGATAAAAAATTTTGATACTCCTTGGGATGTATCTCAATATAGAAAGGATCTTTAAATCATGCTTGAATAAGAGACTTTCTGAATCAATGGTTAAACTGAAATAGTAAATGATCTGTTCACATATACAACTTATACTTGTATATTTTTAGATCTATTGTAAGATCATTAATCCATTCTGATCAATATATATTTTCAATACCTTTTCTCCACTTTTGTTTCTACTCGGTGATGTTGTGGTATGTTGCTCAGTGTCGGCGAAAACCTTTAGCTCTTTCCTCAGCTTGATTGATCAGGACTCTATGAAGTTTTTATTCATTAGTTTCTCTTCAGTATCCCCTTTTTCATTCACTCCCCTTAAGTCATAATGAATTAAGTTGTCTCTTTATAGACATGATATCACCATTTCTCTCTTCTTGATTTTCCTTTTCTTGGTGTGATCCGCAATCTTAGTCAATCTTGATTTAAAGCATAACTCATGTTTTGTCTTTTAGAAATCTTCTTTCCATGTAGATAAAACAAATTTAAATCCTTTACTTATCTCTAGCTTTATCTTGTCAATGAAAACAATGGTCTAACAACCAGTTAAGTCTATACTTAGCCCTTCCAACTAGATATTTTTTTGTTTCTGAACTCCAGTTAACTACGGTGTTTTAACTCTTTAATAGCTTTGGTCAACACTTCAATTCTCTTCAGGCTTCTCCATCGAGGTTGTCTGTCCATTGGGGTTGTCTATCCTTTGGGCTTCACTACAAAGTTCTTCTCGTCAGTTAACACTGTAATTCTGGTCGTCAGTAATGCTTGTGATTATACTCTTTGGTAATTCTCATCAGTTTCTATGCTCGGGCATCACTGTGACTTAAATTTTGGTTATCTATGTCTGTCGGGTTCCACTAGCCATCAGTGTTTGAAGTCACTTAGTGAATTCTTGTCTTTTATGCATTACTGAAAGCGTTATATTTCTCTTTTTGATTCTCTAAAGTATTTGACACTTTCATTATAACCGATTACATTATATCAAGTTGACATCAATGACAATACAATCCATTAACTGATTTAATGTCTTGCATTATCTTTCTACATTTTGGTGATCAACTTAGCATCTTCAAACATTAAATCAAGTACATGTCATCAATCTCTCCATTTGGAATTCATGGCAACACACTAAATTATCACACAATATTATTACTAATACAATATAAAATATAACTGTTTCATCAATCTCTTCCATTGTAACTATTACAAATGTTTAGATTGGTTTCTTACAGAGTGGGTTTCTTTAGTCTTCAATCCCTTCACTGGATAGATGTAGCATCTTTTGTCTCTATTTCTAATATGTGTTCTGGCTTGACTGTTCCTCTTCTTGATAATCTCTTTTTCCTTTGACACCAATCTCTCCCTATGTATGTACTCTCTCCTTTTGTTACTTCTCTCCCTTAGATGGATATTTCATATGTAATCTCTCCCTATGGATAAAGATTAACTTTCCTTTTGAGTTCTTAGGAACTTCTCTCCATGGATAATGATATTCTTTTCTTGATAATAATGAGAATCTCTCTCCCTTATGATTCATGATAATGAGATAATATCTCCCTTTGACAACAATGCCAAACAATTTTCTTATATATCATCTTCCATTCCTTTATATAATATATTCCTTGAATTTCCCTATTGATCAACAATACATTAACTCTGGTGTTCGATGTAGATTTGTACCTTGTTGTGTACAGATTCATATGTTGTTGTTCATCTTGGTGCTTGCATCAACATGAATGATCATTTGATTGTGAGTAAGCTGATGCACCCTCCTAGTTAGCTTACTAACCGATAGACGTGGGTTGTACCCCTAGTCTCTATCTCAAGTACTCAAATGTATCTTTCAGTAATGGCTTAGTTAATATATCAGCTAATTGTTCCTTTGATTAAACATATTCCAGTATCACCTCTTTTTCTTACACTTGTTCTCTCAAATAGTGATACTTGATACAAATATTCTTATTCTTAGCATGCATGAATGGGTTCTTAGAAATGTTAATTGCGCCGGTATTATCACAATAGATAATCACCGGTACAAGGATCTTCATATTCATACCTTCCAGCAATTATTTGATCCATGCAATATTGGAGCAATTTGTAGCATCAGCCACATATTATGCTTCTTTAATAGACTGAGAGATGCATCCTTGTTTCTTGTTGATCCATGTGACAAGTATGTCACCCATGAAGAATGCTCCTCCAATTGTGCTCTTTCGGTCATCAATGTTTCCATCCCAATCAACATCTGTATAGACTTGTAACTCAAATTTTCTTTCTCTTTTATACCATAATCCATAGTCCTTGGTGTTCTTCAGATATCTCATAATTCTCTTGACAACAGTCATATGTGATTCTTTGGGATTAACAGAGAATCTTGCAACTATTCCAACTGCATGTGCTATATCCGGTCTGGTATGAACAACATACATTAGTTTTCCAATCATTGATCTATAAAAGGTCTGATTTACCTCATTTGATTTGTCTTCTTTTTTCATCTTACATCCGGTAGCCATAGGTATTAACTGGCTTGGACTCCTCCATCTTCAATATCTTCAACACTTCCTTGATGCATTTGGACTGAGTGATATATATGCCTACATCTTGTTGAAGGATCTTTAGACCAAGAAAGAATTTGATCTCCCCAAACATAGACATTTCAGATTCTTTTCTCATTTCATTAGCAAAGGATTTACATAACATTTCATTTCCCCCAAAAATGATATCATCAACAAATATTTCAGCAATCAAAATATTACCATTGGTATCTTATTTTAAATATAGGTTGTTGTTTTCACTTGTTCTTACAAACTTAATGCTAATGAGATAGGAGTGAAGTCTTTCATACCAGGCTCTAGGTACTTGTTTCAATCCATACAAGGCCTTATGTAGTCTACATACCATGTTCCTCTTGTCTAGATCGACAAACCCTTCTGGTTGTTCAATGTATACCTCTTCTTCTAGTATTCCATTTAGGAATGCAGATTTGACATCCATCTGGTATACCTTGAATCCTTTGAATGCAGCATAAGAAAGTAAGATTCTTACTCCTAGTCTAGCAACAGGTGCAAAGGTTTCTCCATAATTAATACCTTCTTCTTGTACATACCCCTTGCATACTAATCTTGCTTTGTTTCTTGTGAATTCTCGATTCTCATTCAGCTTGTTTCTGAATATCTATTTGGTACCGATGACATTCTTCTCATCTGGTCTTGGTACAAGTGTCCATGTACTATTCTTCTAAATCTGTTCTCTTTCTTCATTCATAGCACTGACCTATTCTTCATTCTCAAGTGCAGTATTAACTGATTTAGGCTCAAAATCACAAAGTAAACATCTAGTGTTTAGTGACTTACTTCTTGTTCTCATTCCAGCCTTCTTGTCTCCTATGATTTGATTTTGTGGATGATGTCTTCTGACATACTTGGTAATTTTTGGTTCAGCTCTTTTTCCATCATTCTGATCATCTTCTTAACCTTCGTTCTGATCTCCATCGCTTGGTAAATCATCTTGAGTATTATCCTAATTTTTTGTAATTACAGCCTGATGCTCGGGTGCAATGTTCTATTGCTTGGGAGCGATACACTGTTGCTCGGGTAGAGTGTCAGGTTCTTCAGTATAAAAAAATGTGTTGTAGTCCTCTGGTTCTCTTCTACTTTCCTTATCATTATTTTCTCAAAATTCATCTATCTTTACATTTGCACTTTCAATGATCTTGTTAGATGACTTGCTAAGACACTTATAAGCCTTAATTTTAGTGGAATACCCTAGAAAGATACCTTCATCACTTTTGGAGTCAAGATTTCCATTTCTATCATGCTTCAAAATATAACATTGACTACCAAAGATTCTGAAGTAAATTACATTGGGTGTGTAACCATACCAAAGCTTATAGGGTGTCTTCTTTGTGTCCTTCTTCAATTGTACTATGTTCAATGTGTAGAAAGAAGTATTGGCAGCTTCCCTCCAGAAATTTTGAGTGATGCTTTTCTCAATCATCAATGTTCTTGCACAATCAACAATTGATTTGTTTCTCCTCTCAGAAATTCCATTTTGTTGTGGTGTTCTCAGTGGAAAAACCTGTCTTTTAATTCCATGCTCATTACAGAAATTAGTGAATTTATCTGAAAGAAATTCCTCTCCTCTATCTGACCTTAAGCATTTCTATTTCTTATCACTTTGTTTTTCTACCATAGCCTTATACCATTTATACATCTTGAATGCTTTTGATTTATCTTTTAAGAACATAACTGTAATCATTCTAGAATAATCATCAACAAAGAGAATAGAGTACCTATCTCCATAGTAACTCTTTGTCCTCATGGGTCCACATGATGACATGTAACTGATTGAATGTTTGAAGATGTTAATTTGATGATCATGCAAGACATTAAATCAATTAATGTATTATATTTTCATTGATGTCAACTTGATTTAATCTGTATGGTCATGGGAATACTGCCAAAGAGTTAAAAGAACCAATAAATCAAAGGCTATACTATTAGTAATGCATATAAGTCAAGTATTCACTAAGTGACTGTATACACCAACAGAGTGCATGCCGACGATCAGAGTAAAAGAGAAAAGTCACAATGTTTCTCGATGAGAAAATGCACAGCATTACCGACGAGCAAAGTCATAGTGTTTCCCGACAAGAAAAACACAGAGTAACCCGACGGACAGAATTACAGTGTTGCCTGATGGAAAAGACAAAGGACAGAGATCCCGATGACAACTGAAGTCACATTGACAGAACAATCATTTATCACCGATGACTAACTAAAGTGTTGATCGACATAACAGAGAGTTTAGGAAATTACAAAATGCTTAGCTGTCAAGAAGCTAAAGAAAGACTTAACTGATACTTATCATTGTTTTAATCATCCAAATAAAGTTGAAGATAAGTAATTGATTTAAAGCTGATTTGTCTAGTTGACAAGAAGATCTCTTTCAGATAAAACTGGAGATTTCTTTAAATCTAATTGGTGAGAATTGTGGATCACGCCAAGAATCAAGAAAGCCAAGAAAAGGATAAATCATGTCTATAAAGAGACAAACCCAATTCATTATGAAGAGTGTGGGGTGAAGAGAAATGAGGGAAGATTCTAAAGAGATTTTGACGGAGAAGAAAGTCTTCATTCAGACCTGATCAATCAAGTTGAGGAAAGAGCTAGATTTTGCAGACACCGACGAATAGTAAGACAACATCATAGAGAAGAACAGTGTGGAGAAAATGTATATAATGATTATATTGATCAGAGAGATAATGCACTTACAATAGATCTAAAAATCTGCAATTCAAGTTGTATGTGTGAACAGATCATTAATGTTTCAGTTTAACCATTGAAGCATGTCTCTTAATTGAGCAGGACTTAAAAGTCTTAGCCAAGTGAATATTTTATCAAGGATGGTAGTATTAGATGTCAGATACTAGGTGAAAAACTATCTTTTAATTCCTCTAACAAGGTCACACCTAACAATGTGTTGTAACCTTTAACAGGGTTGGCTCCTAACAGAGCTCACTTCAGAAGAGTGAAAATTTGGGGTACTGGTCCCAGTGGTTTCTCCCCTAACAGGGTTTCTACATTAGAAATCCATGTGTTATGTGTTTATGTTTCATTACTTTACTATTTTATATTTCACATATGCAATTCTGGATTTATCGGTATACTCTGCATATTTACTGTGTTTCGGTAAATAGTTGATTGCTTAATAGTAAACATACATAAGAGATATTTACAAAGCAATCTAACAAGTAGTAAATTGATATAATTATTTCAAGGCATTCATCTTGTAGGACAGAAGATAAATAGAGACATAATTTGTGGTTATAAGTTTTAAGGGTTGATTTAAGGATTAATTTTTGAGGCCACTGATTCACCCCTCTCCCCCCCCACCCTCTCAATTATTACTAACAATTGGTATCATAGCTTGTGTGCTTAGAAGGAAGGTTTCAAGACCTAAGCTAAAGATCACAAGATGAATAGAGGAGATGTGCCCAAGTTGAACAAAGACAATTTTTCTTCATGGTAGAGCAGAATAAGACTCCACTTATAAGGTATTGGAAATGATGTTACTCAATACTTAGATACTGAATATGTGTTTCCCACAGGTGCACCCATAGTTGAACAAATGAGAGAGAAGCATGAGCACAATTGCATGATGATAGAGCTTGCTTCCTCACTCTCCGATGCTGAATTTGAAGATGTCAAAACTTGCAAGACTGCAAAGCAGATATGGGAAAAATTGATGCTTGTACATGGTGGTGACAAGAATGTTTTGAAAGCCAAGGAAGAAAGCCTTAGAGGAAAGTTTGATGATCGCAAAATGAAAGAAGGTGAAAACATCACACCGTACAACACGAGAATCAAAGAAGTAGTCAATGCTATCCGAGGAGTTGGAGGTGTACTAGAAGAAGATACAGTGGTAAGTAAAATTCTAAGAACCTTACTGCCTACTTATGCTATTAGAGTATCTACCATACAAGAAATGAGAGCAGTAGAAAATAGCAATGTTACTCTAGACAGTTTGATTGGAAGACTGATTTTATTTGAGATGAATAACTTTGATAATAGTGTCTTACCAACCATAGAGTTTGCATTCAAAACTTTAATGAGAATAAGTAAATCAAGTCATAAACACACTATGAGAAAAGATAGTGATAGTGAAAGTGAAGAAGAAGATATTGATGAAATTGAAGAACTTATGGCAAGAAGAATGCAGAGAGGAAAAGGTAAATACAAATGTAAATTACCACTTGTTTGTTTTAATTGTAAATACATTGGACACTTTGTTGCAAGATGTCCTAAAACAAGAAAAGACTACAGAAGTAATGACAGATCATTTGAAAAGAAGTCTGACAGAGGTGATTACAGAAGCTATCGACAATCAGAAAGAAGAGATACCCGAGACTACAAGGACAAAGGAAAGAAGGCCAGTTACCTAGAAAAATGCAAAGATGATGATACTGACACTAAATGTGAGGAAGACATCGAGATGGTGTTTATGGAAGTAAAAGATGATTCAAATGATGATGAAGAAAGGTATGTAGAAACTGCACTCATATCTAAGGTTAGTAAAAATGATGTCTGGATCATAGATAGTGGCTGCACTAAAAATATGACCAGTGATAAGAAAATGTTTGAGACTTTTGAATGTACTATAAAGGTGGTTCAGTAAGAATGGGTAATGACACACCTTGTCTAGTTGAAGGTAGAGGAACCATAATGTTGAATAACCAAATAAAATGTGAAACTTCTTATTGGGTAAATAGATTGAATTATAATCTATTGAGTGTTTCTCAGTTGAATAATTCAAGTCACAAAGTAGCATTTGAAAATAAGAAGGCAAAGATCTTCAATAAATAAGGAAATCTGATTGGTACCGGTGAGTAGACAAAAGATAACTTATTCTATCTGAATGATATTGACACCACTTGCTTAATGGCTAGAGACGAAGAAATTTGGTTGTGGCACAAAAGATTGTGTCATGTGAACTTTGACAACATGATAAAAATAAGAAGAAAAATAAATGTTAGAGGCTTACCGACGATGACCAAGCTCGACAACATCATGTGTAAGAATTGTCAAAAATGTAAGATGACAAAGTCTAGTTTCAAAAGCAAAACCCATACATCTGATGCCATTCTAGGATTAGTCCATACAAATTTATGTGGACCTATGAGGACAAACAGTTATTATGGAGATAGATATTTTATTCTCTTTGTTGATGATTACTCTAGAATGATGAGAGTCATGTTTCTAAAAGATAAATCTGAAGCATTTAAGATGTTTAAATTGTATAAGGAAATGGTTGACAAAAAAAGTGGTAAAGAATTGAAATGCTTAAGATCAGATAGAGGAGGGGAATTTATTTCAGATGAATTCACTAACTTTTTTAATGAGCATGGAATCAAAAGATAGGTCTCTTCTCTGAGAACACCATAGAAAAATGGTAGTGTTGAAAGAAGAAACAGATCTATAGTTGATTGTGCAAGGACACTGATGATAGAGAAAGGCATCACCTAAATCTTTTGGAGATAAGTTTTCAGTACCGTTTTTTACACATTGAATAGAGTATAATTGAAGAAAGACACCAAAAAGACACCTTATGAGCTTTGGTATGGATACACACCAAATGTGAGTTATTTCAAAAAAATTGGTAGTCAATGTTATATCTTAAAAGATGATAGAAATGGAAAAATTGACTCCAAGAGTGATGAAGGAATCTTTCTAGGGTATTCCACCAAGAGAAAGGATTATAAATGTCTCAATAAAGCCTCTAACACAATTGTTGAAAGTGAAAATGTAAAGATAGATTAATTTGCAGAGAAGAATGAAAAGGAAAGCACTAGAGAACCAGACGACTACAATAGGTTTGTATACAATGAAGAACCTGACACTCTACCTAACCAACAATGTAGAGCTCTCAAGCAACAGATCATTGCACCCCCACATCACGCTGCAAATACCGACAATCTGAATATTCCACAAGATGATACACAAAGTGATGGAGAACATAATGAAGGAAAAAATAATGATCAAGCTGATAGACAAAGAGCTAAACCTATACTTGCCAGATATGTTAGAAGGAACCATCCATAGAACCAAATCTTTTGAGACAAGAAGGCTGGCATGAGAACCAGAAGTAAGTCTCTAAATACAAGATGTCTTATTTGTGATTATGAGCCAAAATCAGTCAATGCTGCACTTGATAATGATGAATGGATAAGTGATATGAATGAAGAGATAGAGAAGATAGAGAAAAAAATACATGGACGCTTGTACCGAGACCAAATGACAAGAATGTCATCGGTACAAAATGGATATTCAGGAATAAACTAAATGAGAATGGAAAAGTCACCAGAAATAAAGTAAGACTAGTATGCAAGGGTTATGCACAAGAAGGAATTGACTATGGAGAAACCCTTGCACCTATTGCTAGGCTAGAAGGAGTAAGAATATTACTTTCTTATGCTGCATGTAAAGGATTCAAGGTATATCAAATGGATGTCAAGTCTGCATTCCTAAATGGAATAGTTGAAGAAGAGGCATACATTGAACAACCATAAGGGTTTGTTGATCCAGACAAGAGGGACATAGTATGTAGACTTCACAAAGCCCTGTATGGATTAAAAAAAGCACCCCAAGCATCGTATGAAAGACTTCATTCCTATCTTATAAGTATTCGATTTGTAAGAACTAGTGAAAATAGTAATCTTTATTTGAAGGAACATACTGATGCTAACATTTTGATTGCTGAGATATTTGTTGATGACATCATATTTTGAGGCAATGATATGCTATGCAAATATTTTGAAAATGAAATGAGCAAAGAGTTTGAGATGTCTATGTTTTGAGAGATCAAGTTCTTTCTTGGTCTACAAATCATGGAACAAGATGAAGGTATTTTCATTACACAGTCCAAGTACATCAAATAAATACTGAAAATATTCAAGATGGAAGAGTCCAAACTAGTTGGAACACTAATGGAAATTGGATGTAAGCTGACAAAGGAGGAAAAGTCATCAGAGGTAAATAAGACTTTGTACAGATCTATGATTGGAAAACTCATGTATGTTGTGCATACCAGACCAGATATTGTACATGTAGTAGAAATAGTTGCAAGGTTTTCTGCTAATCCCAGGGAATCACATATGACTACTATGAGAAGAATTATAAGATATCTAAAGAATATTGAGGAATATGGCTTATGGTATAGAAGAGAAGGAAAATTTGAACTTAAGGTCTTTTTCAACATTGATTGGGTTGGAAATATTAATGACCAGAAGAGCACAACTGGAGGAGCATTCTTTATGGGTGACAGACTTGTCACATGGATCAGCAAGAAGCAGGATGCATCTCTCAGTCCACTGCAGAAGTAGAGTATGTTGCTGCTACTGTAAACTGCTGAAATATTGCATAGATCAAATAGTTACTGGAACATATGCATATGAAAATTATTGAACCAGTAATTATCTATTGTGATAATACGAGTGAAATAAACATTTCCAAGAATCTAGTTATGCATGCTAAAACAAAGCATATTGCCATCAAGTATCATTATTTAAGAGAACAAGTTCAAGCAAAAGAGGTGATACTTGACTATGTGAAATCAAAGGAACAATTGGCTGATATCTTCACCAAGCCACTGCCCAAGGATGCATTTGAATACTTGAGAAAGAGACTAGGGGTCAGACCCCTATCTACTAGTCAGTAAGATGACTAGAAGGCTACATCAGCCTACATATTATCATAATATCATTCATGTTGATGCAAGAAAAGAGATGGAATTCAAAGATACATCTATACACAACAAGGCATTTATCTACTTAGAGCACCAAAGTTATTACTGATAGATTGGGAAATTCAAGGAATATATTATGGATAAGAAAGAAATGTTTGGAAAAGATGTTTGTTTGGAATTGTTGTCAAACGGAGAGAGATATCTCATTATCATCTCAGGGAGATATCATATCCATCAAAGTATCCAAAGGGAGAGATGTAACAAAAATGGGAGAGTACACACAAACGGAAAGAATTACTGACAAGAGACATCAAAAGAAAGGAGAACAGTCAAAGGGAGAGAGTTTGACACAGAATGAGAACACATCAAATCAAAGAAAGAAAGTTGCAAGAATGAAATCAAAGCTAATTGATCTTACCAAAAGCCAGACATTTGTAATAGTTACACTAGGAAAGCTTGATGAAACTATATATTTCATATTATATTAGTAATAGTATAGTATGATAATGTAGTATGTTTCCATCAATGCCAAAGGGAGAGATTGATGACATGTAACTGATTCAATATTTGAGGATATTAAGTTGATGATCATGCAAGACATTAAATCAATTAATGTATTGTATTTTCATTGATGTCAACTTGATATAATTTGTATGGTCATAGAAATACTGCCAAAGACTTCAAAGAACTGATGAATCAAAGGGTATGATATCAGTAATGCATATAAGTGAAGTATTCACTAAGTGACTGTATACAGCGACAGAGTGCATGTCGATGGTCAGAGTAAAAGAGAAAATTCATAGTGTTGCCCGATGAGCAAATGCATAGCATTACCAATGAGAAAAGTCATAGTGTTGCACGACGAGAAAAACACAGAGTAACCTGACTGACATAATTATAGTGTTTGCTGACAGAAAAGAAAAATGACAGAGATCCTGATGACAAATGAAGTCACACCGATGGAACAATCAGTTATCAGCGATGACTAACTGAAGTGTTGACCAACAGAATAGAGTTAAGAAAAAGACAAAATGCATAGTTGTCAAGAAGCTAAAGATAGAATTAACTGATACTTATCATTGTTTTAATCATCCAAATAAAGCCACAGATAAGTAATTGATTTAAAGCTGATTTGTCCAGTTGGAAAGAAGATCTCTTTGAGATAAAAATTGAGTTTTCTTTAAATCTAATTGGTGATAATTATGGATAACACCAAGAATCAAGAAAGCCAAGAAAAGGAGAAATCATGTCTATAAAGAGACAAACCCAATTCATTACAAAGAGTGTGGGGTGAAGAGAAAAGAGGGAAGATGCTAAAGAGATTTTGAAGGAGAAGAAAGTCTCCATTCAGAACTGATCAATCAAGCTGAGGAAAGAGCTAGATTCTACAGACACAGGAAAACAGTGACATAGCATCACAGAGCAGAACAATGTGGAGAAAAGGTATATAATTGATTATATTGATCAGAGAGATAATGCACTTACAATAGATTTGAAAATCTGCAATTCAATTTGTATGTGTGAAAAGATCATTAATGTTTTAGTTTAGCCATTGAAGCATGAAGTCTCTTAACCAAGGAATTAAAAGTCTTCTATAATTGAGATACATCACAAGGAGTATTAAAATTTTTGATCATAGAAAATAGAATTGGATATGCCCGATACCTATTGACAAGCCAAGTGAGTGTTTGATCAAGGATGGTAGCATTAGATGCTAGATACTAGGTGAAAAACTATCTTTTAAATCGTCTACCAAGGTCACACCTAATAGTGTGTTTGTAACCTTTAACAGGGTTGGCTCCTAACAGAGCTCACTTCAAATTAGTGAAAATTTTGGGCACCCGTCCCAGTGGTTTTCCCTTAACAAGGTTTCCACATTAAAAATCCATGTGTTATGTGTTTATGTTTCATTACTTTACAGTTTTACATTTCACATATGCAATTCTGGATTTATCGGTATACTCTACATATTTACTCTGTTTCGATAAATAGTTTACTGCTTATCGGTAAACATACATAAGAGAGATTTACAAAGCAATCCGATAAGTAGTAAATTAATATAATTATTTCAAGGCATTCATCTTGTAGGATAGAAGATAACTAGAGACATTATTTATGGTTATAATTTTTAAGGGTTGATTTAAGGATTAATTTTTTAGGCCATTGATTCAACCCCCCCCCCCTCTCAATTATTGCTAACACCACATAGATCAGTATGGACTAATTGTAGAATTGCATTAAATGTATTGGCTTTACTCTTGAAACTAGACTTTTTCATCTTACCTTTTTTACAGTTCTTGCACATGATATGCTTGGGCTTTTTCATGCTTGGTAAGCCTCTAACATTACTTTTATTACTTATCTTTATCATGTTTTCAAAATTCACATGACACAATCTTTTGTGCCACAACCATATTTCTTCATTTCTAGCTATTAAACAAGTGGTATTAATGTCATCAAGATAGAAAAGGTTACCTTTTGTCTTCTCACCAGTTCCGATCAACCTTCCTGATTTATTAAAGATATTTGCCTTCTTATTCTCAAATGCTACTCAGTGACCTATATTGTTCAGCTATGAAACACTTAATAGATTATAATTCAGTCCTTTTACCCAGTAATCATTTTCTCATTTGATCAGGTTATTCAAAATTATGGTTCCTTTACCTTCAATTGGACAAGGTGTGTCATTACCCATTCTTACTGAGCCACCATTATAGTATTCAAAAGTTTCAAATTTTTCTTATCACCGATCATGTGGTGAGTGCTACCACTATCTATGACCCATACATCATTCTTACTACCCTTAGATATGAGTGCACTTTATACATACATTTATTCTTCTTCGTCTGAATCATCCTTCATGGCTACAAATACCATGTCAATGTCTTCTTCTGATTTGGTGTTAGTATCATCAGCTTTGTTTGCAGCTAGGTAACAAGCTTTCTATCCTTTGTCCTTGCAGTCTTAGGTATCTCTTCTTTCAGTTTTTCGGTTGCTTTGATAATCTCTGTTATCACCTCGATCAAACTTCTTTTCATATGTTCTGTCATTACTTCTGTCATCTTTTCTTCTGTTAGGACATCTTGCAGAAAAGTGTCCAACCTCTTTACAATTAAAACATACAAGTGGTAATCTACCTTTATATCTACATTTGCCTCTCTGCAATCTTCTTTCTGTAAGTGCTTCAATCTCATCAAGTCCTTGATCCTCATTATCACTTTCACTATCATTTCTAATAGCGTGTATATGACTTGACTTACTTATTTTCAAAGAAGCATTTAATGCATATTCTATCGATGGTAAGACACTATTATCAAATTTATGCATCTCAAATGAAATCAGTCTACTAATCAGACTATCTAGAGTGACTGTATTATTTGCAACTGCTCTCATTTCTTGTATAGTAGAAAATCTAATAGAATATACATGCAGTAAGGTTCTTAAGGTTTTACTTACCACTATCTCTTCTTCAAGTACACCTCCAACTCCTCAGATAGCATTGACTACCTCTTTGATTCTGCAGCTACACTGAGTGATATTTTCTCCTTCTTTCATCCTTAGGTTATCAAACCTCCTTCTTAGGCTTTCTGCCTTGGCTCTTAGTACATTAGCATCTCCTTCATGTACCAACTTCAACTTATCCCACATTTTCCTTGTAGAGGTGTAGGTTTTGACATCTTCAAACTCAGCATCGGAGAGTGAGGAAGCAAGTTCTATCATCATGCAATTATTCTCATGCTTTTCTCTTAATTTATCAAGAGTATGAGGTCCTTTAGGCAACACATATTCAGTATCAAGGTGTTGAGTAACATCATTACCAATACCTGATAGGTGGATTCTTATTGTGCTTTGCCAGGGTGCAAATTTTTCTTTATTAAACTTGGGCACACCTCGTTTGTTCATCTTATGATCTTTTTCTTGAGTTGTTAAACTCCCTTTCTAAACACACAACCTCTGATACCAATTATTAGTAATAACTAAGAGAGGGGGTGAATCAGTGGCCTCAAAAATATTTCAATTAATCAACCCAAAAACCTAGTACCACAATATTAAGCCTCTAGTTATCTTCATTCCTATAGGATGAATGCCTTCAAATATACTTATTAAATAACTACTTCTCCGAGTGCTCTCTTAAACCTTATTCTTAATGTTTACTGAATAGCGGTCTTTCATTTTACCAAAAAATAGTAAATAGATTAGTGTATACCAATCAATCCATATTAGTTGTGTGTAATGAAAAACACTAAAGTAATGACTCATAAACACATTGACACGTGGATTTTTAATGTGGAAACCCTTCTAAGGGAAAAACCACTTGGGACCGGTAACCCAAAATTTTCACTCTTCTCAAGTGACCTCGATGAAGAGACAACCCTATTAAAGGTTACAAACACACTGTTAGATGTGACCTTGTTAGAGGATTTAAAAGATTAGTTTGTCACTTGATATCGGACATCTCTATGCTACCTTCTATGACCAAACCCTGGTTTGTCAAATTGTATGTCGCATCTCATGCTATATTCCTGATCAAACTTTTTGATACTTCTTGGGATGTATCTCAATATAGAAAGGATCTTTAAATCCTGCTCGGTTAAGATACTTTCTGAATCAATGGTTAAACTAAAATAGTAAATGATCTGTTCACATATATAACTTACACTTGCATATTTTCAGATCTATTGTAAGCTCATTAAACCATTCTTATCAATATATCTTTACAATAACTTTGCTCCACTTTTGTTTCAGCTCGGTGATGTTGTGCCCTATTGCTCGGTGTTCACAGAAATCTTTAGCTCTTTCCTTAGCTTGATTGATCCAGACTGTATGAAGTTGTTTTTCATCAATTTCTCTTCAGCATCCTCTTTTTCATTCACTCCCTTTGATTCATAATGAATTAAGTTGTCTCTTTATAGAAATTATATCACCATTTCTCTCTTCTTAATTTTCTTGTTCTTGTTGTAATCCGCAATCTTAGCCAATCTTGATTTAAAGCATAACACCTATTTTATATTGTAGAAATCTTCTTGCCAACTGGATAAAACAGCTTTAAATCCTTTACTTATCTCTTGATTTATCTTGTCAATGAAAACAATGATAACAACCAATTAAGTATATATTTATCTCTGCCAGCTAGATATTTTGTCATTTCTAAACTCCAGTTAACTTTGGTGTTTTAACTCTTTGATAGCTTCAGTGAACACTTCAGTTTTCCTTGGGATTCTTCATTGGGGTTGTTTGTCCTTCGGGCTTCACTGCAGAGTTTTACTCATCGGTTAACACTATAATTCTGGTTGTCGGTAATGCTTATGATTCAGCTCTTTGGTAATTCTTGTTGGTTTTTTTTCTTGAGCATCAGTGTGACTTAACTTTTGGTTATCTTTCTCCATCAGGTTCCACTAGTTGTCGGTGTTTGAAGTCACTAAGTGAATGCTTGTCTTTTATGCTTTACTAAAAGCATAATCTTTCTCTTTCTGATTCTCTGAAGTATTTGACACTTTGATTATAACTAATTACATTATATCAAGTTGACATCAATGACAATACAATCCATTAAGTGATTTAATATCTTGCATTATCTTTCTGCATTTCAGTGATCAACTTAACATCTTCAAACATTCAATCAGTTACATGTTATCAACAAATTATCGATTCCCTCATTGTAGCCTAGGAGAATATACACTCTTTGGAGAGTTCCAAAAAAAAAGGGTTTTATGATGAAACTTGATCTATCTAAAGCTTACGACAGAGTGGACTGGCAGTTCCTTCAAGAGGTTTTTTCTTCTTTTGGCTTTGATAGTGAAATTATCAAGATCATTATGCAATTGGTTTCGACTATGTCATCATCGGTCATTGTTAATGGGGGCTCTTCCAATTTTTTTAGGCCCTCAAGAGGTCTAAGACAAGAAGATCTCATCTTGCCTATCCTTTTTTCTATTCTTGTTGAATGCTTATCGAGGTATATTCATAAAATGGTGGCTAAGGGTGAAATTTTTGGTATCCAACCTTCCTCAGCAACAACAATCTTCTCTCATGCAAAATTTGTGAATGATATGCTTATAATGGAGGAGGCCATAATTAAAGAAGCCATAAACTTGAAGAATGAACTTTCACTTTATACAGTTGCTACTGGTCAATTGGTCAACTGGTCTAAGAGCTCTATATTCTTTATAAATAGCCCGAAGGAAAGACATAAAAAGGTATCTTCTATTTTAGGTTGCTCTATTGGGAAGTTTCCCTCTTCTTACCTGGGTTTACCTCTTTGCTCCAAACCCCTAGAAATATTTTGGCTCTCTATCATATATAGATTTAATATTAAACTGGCTGGTTGGAAACGGGCTCTTCTTAGCAACATAGGGAAACTTCAATTGTTGAAATCGACTCTTCAAAACCTCCTTGTTTACGCTATGAGTCTTTTCAAAATACCTCATAAAATTGCTACTAAAATTGAGAAGATCCATAAAAGATTTCTCTGGTCGGGGGTTGAAGAGAAGAAGAGACTTAGCCTTGTAGCTTGGTATAAAGTTTGCAAACCTAAGAAGTTGGGAGGTCTAGGCTTGAGAACCATTAAAAATGTCAATAAGGCCCTTTTGGCTAAACAACTTTGGAGAATTTTGGTGATCAGAAAGAATGGAATGGTATTATCAGAAAAAATAACCTCTTTAATCATAACTCCTTGGAGTATTATAATACTAAATATGTTAGCATAAAGGGATCCCACATCTGGAATAGTATAAGCTCAAAAAAAGATCTTATCATTAAGGGAAAGCGATGGAATCTAGGGATGACAAGAGAATTTATTTTTGGGATGATGAGTGGATCCATAATGTGCCCCTTTCCAATAATCAAGAGTTGAAATGGGATATTTATAGGTGCAAAGAAACCATAGGAACAAAAGCTAAAGACTATTGGCAGGAAAACAACTGGAGGAACCTGGCAGAAGAGGATAGCAGATTCATGGAAAACAACTAGAGGAACCTGGCAGAAGAGGATAGCAGATTCATTCCCCTCCGGCATGAGCTGCAGACATGGCACATCAAAGACAATTTCCAGGACTCTATGGTGTGGGATTCAAGACTGAATGGCAAGTACACAGTGGCTTCTTCTATCAATCTCTTTACTAAAAAAGATGAGAGGCCTCTTTGCTCCTATGTTTGGTATAAGCACCTCACTCCCAAAATTAATTTGTGTTTCTGGATTTTAATTCAAAATCAATCACTAACCCTTGATAAATTAACTAAAGGGGGTTTCTACATTATGAATAGATGTATTCTTTGTCTAGATCACTCTGAATCTTGTGATCATCTTATGCTCCATTTCTCTTTTACTCGTAAGGTTTGGGAAATTATCTTTAGGAAATGGAATTTGTGTTGGTTCTCCCTTGTTTTTGTTAGGATTTTGTTACTCAATGGTGTTGTCCTTTACAGAACTTAATTGATAAAGATTTTTGGTCTCTTTTTCCTCCGCATTTATGCTAGCATATCTGGAAAGAGAGAAATAACAGAATATTCATGGAGAAAAATTATTTCCCCGAGGTTGTGGCGAATCAAGTTTACAGAGCGCTGGAAGAAAATTTAATTTCTTCTTGAGTAAAAAACATATTCTAAGGATAATATTATGAATGGTGACTAGTATTTCAATACTTATACCCACAATCCCAAGCCTTAAATAGACATAGCTACCTAGACTTCTCCTCCTAAGGATTGGGTCAAAGCCAATTTTGATGCGGTGGCTAAAGGCAATCCGAGTAAGGCTAGAGGAGGCGGTATAATAAGAGATAGAAATGGTATTTGTATTGGTGCCATAGCTACTTCTTTGGGAATTCAATATAATCACAGGGCCAAAGCCATGGTGGCCCTCAATGTTATCCTACTAGAAGAAGATTTGGAATGGAAGAAAGTATGGCTGGAGGGAGATTCACTCAATATCATCAATAAAATTAAAGGCATTAGTAAAGCATCCTGGACTATTGAGAATATTATTGACAAAATTAAGGTGGTGGCTTCAAATTTCATGGCCTTTCATGTCACCCACGGTTTTCAAGAAACCAACCAAGTGGCAGATGGACTTGCTAATATTGGCATAAAAAATGACATCATTCGCAATGGCACGGTACTGTCAAGATCAATGATGATATTAATTTATTACTCAATCATGATAGAATTAACCATAAGGCGGGCATTATTAATGATATTAATCATACCGATTAATTGGATATGGATTTGTGGTACATTGATGATGATATGTCATGTGAAGTGTCATAATAATTATGACCTTAAGCCATCGCATTCTCTAAGAGACATCAAAAGAAAGCCTCACATTTTGCATTTGTACACTATGCTGAATTTTGCAAAGGATTCAAAGAAAACTAATGAGAAAAATAACAAGAAGGATATCAAAAAAATGGTTGGTGACCTAAAAAGAGAAGAACCCGCGGTTTGCAAATGGAGGAATGAGAAGGATGTCTTGAAAAAGCTCAAAAAGGGGAAAGTGCACAAATACCTAAAATGTCTTCATGAAAACAATAAGGAGATAACAAAGGCATTTGTTGATGGCTGGGAGAATGGGAAAGTGAACATTCTGGGAAAATCTTTTACTCTCTCATTAGAACATTTTGCTGAAATCACTGGTCTCCCTTTCGAGGGAATGTAGTTCTTGAAAGACAAAAAAGAGGGAAACAAAGCCTACAAGACTTTTTCAAAGATGGATGAGGAGTGGGCCATGCTCATTAAAGGTAACTTGGATTATGTTAACCTGTCAAACATTAAGCACATTTGGACATTTGTCATCAGAGGTATCATGGAGTACTTCACACTTGATGGTAGGTATTCTAAGGTCTAAAACTATCACTTCATTTTTGTAAATCATTTTAGACATGATATTAAGGTTTCCTTCCCTTACTATCTGTTAAGTTCACTCAATCAGATAATTATAGATCATAGGGTTAAATCCTCCCCTATCTTGCATGAGGGGTTGATTCTTTTGATTGCAGATTATGTCAAGAAGAACATTCCTGAGCCAATTCTGAAGAAGATTGACAATGTAAAATGCAAATGTATTGAAATGTCCTCTCGCAAAAATACCAGTAAAGCTTTGAAAAAAAACCCGCAAGGGCCCTGTTGAAGCTGATATCACTTTGTCAGTCTATAATGACATTGAAGTTATGAAGACGAATGATGATGACTAGGATAATGACTCTTCCGACGAAGAGAGCTACATGGGGGAGAAGAGCAATAGAGAGGAGGTAGACATGGAAATCCCTACCATTACTGATAATAAGGATGAGAAAGGGGATAAAGAGGATTCCTAGGAAAAGACCCTAGATGAGATTTCAAAAAAAAAAGATAATCTAGTGGATAACTACATTGATGACTAGCAGGAAGACAAGGAGGAGCACAATAAGAGAAAAGATGAAACCCTTGATAATCCAGAGAATGAGATTAATCTAGAGACTGATGACCAAGGGAAAAAGCAACCTGATAAAGGAAAGAATGAGAATAATGAGGAGAAAGTGGCAGTGGGTGAGGAAGCTAAGAAGGCCTACAGTGATAAAATCTATATCGACCTTGAGGAGGAAACACAGAAAGAGCATAATATCAGCAACAACAACCCTACTCCACCTGGAGTCCAAAGGCTAATAAAGAGGAGAATAATAATCATTACCAAAAGAGTCTGGAAGAAGAGATGTGGGACAAAGACTTAAAAGTGAAAAGAGAATTTAATATCACTGATCTCCAAGAACCTAGAAACAAGGCTATGTATGGTTACAACATCGACAAATGGATTCATGATGACATTAAGGAGCTTGAGGCCAATTTCAATAATATTGAAGATAGAAACTCTCTGCTGGAAGAAACTGTAGACAATATGAGAAATTATATGGCCATGTATAAGCAAGGGAAGGATGTTTTTGAAGAGGTTTAAAACAACAATACCACTCTGGAAGAAAATCTAAGTGCACTAATTGACAACAAAATGAAAAATATCACTGATAAAACTAACAACAACAATATCATGCTCAGGAAGCTGACTACGATAATCAAATTGGGAATGAAACCTTCAGTTGATAATTTGAAAGTGCTTCATGCCCTGATGGAAGGGAATTATAATGAAAGAGCTAAGCAGGAGGAAGATGGAAAATAGGATACTCCTACTTCAGGCCCGAGGACTAGAACCAGATCAAGTACCAAAAAAAAGAGTGAGGTCCAAAGAAAAGACATTACTCATCTGAGGGACTCAATTCAGAATATGGAATCTTAGATGGAAGAGATTCAAATAATGGAAAACCAGATGGATGCAGCTAAGAAGTGATTTGGCTTTGCTAGCCAGTTGTTTTTTCTAGGAGTTTCTTCATTTCTGTTTTGCTGGAAGTTTATCGTAGTAGTTTTTTGTAGCTTTTTTTTCATGTTCTTAACTATGTAATTAAGGGTTGATCCCTTTTTTGGTTTTCTGTCTATTGTTGGGACATAATTTTTTTTTGTTGGTCCTAGTTGCCTATCTTTTCTTTCTTTGTTAAAGGGTTTTGCGGTCCCCTTCAAAACCTATTGTTACCTTAATCAAAAACATAAGATATTTGTATTTAGCACTTATTCAATATCTAAGTACATTTTTACACCATGAAAGAATAGAAAAGTATTTTTCAATTCCTACATAATTCATATTTTTCTCCATATAGATGTTAATCATACTAATGAGCATTCTCCCTTTTGATATGTTGTCTTTCCAAGTGATAAAATGTTCCTTCTCAAACATTTGACTACAATTATGATAATACAAAAAAAAGGCATGTAAATTGTATCTAGGCATAGAATTTATATCATTTCCTTTAAAATTGTGACCATTCATGTAGCATATACACATTCAAATAAATCAAAATGTGTTCCTCTATAATTTGGTTTTTAATGTTGTAGTATTGAATCCACTGTCAAGATTTGCAACTTGCAATAAATCTTAACAACAAGAAAATAGATATTTCACCAAATAATGGATATATTTGGGATGAATAAAATTTATAACAATCATTATTTGTAAAGGAAAGGGCAAGGATGCAAACACCAATGATATGAAAGAGTAGGTAACAACTACCTCTAACTAACAACAAAAAATATAATAAAGGTAAATAATAAAATAATAACAAATGTTACCTAACACCTAGGAATAAACCTAAGTTAAACTTAATCATGTGAGTAAATAATAAGTACTCCAACTCTCCCCTTAAATTCTACTTAGGGATAAGATTATTATTAAATATGAGCTCGATGCAAGATGGGTCCTGACAACTAGGCCATGTTAGCTACCCATTTACAATGGAACACAAAGAAATGAAAAGAAATATCTCATAAGTGGAGAAAAGGAGATCAATACATGGGAGAAAAATCCTCTCCGATGGAGATAAAAGAAACAAGATTCATAGATGGAGGACTTAATCAAATATCCTCCATAGGAAGAAAGAAAGGAGACAACATAGTCCCCCCATAATGAAGAAGTCCCAATGTCGATGAAGGATGTATAGAATCAATAAATGACCCAATGCCTACAAGAAACATTTATCCCCTTAGGAAGAAACAAATCCAAAAATAAATAAATAAAACAATGTTGAGTATAACTGAAAGGAAGAATAAAATATCCAAATACAAATCTCTGAAAATTGACTAGGAGTCTCCAAGCACAAAAAAACCACGATATACTCATTATCATACTAAAATAAGTAATGTGACAAACCAAGTGAGTGAGGAAACTCATCAATATCAATCTCCACATAAAATGCAGATCAATCAAAAATTGTCTTAAAACTAACATGAAAGAGGATATAAATCCCCTCAAGTATGTCTCCCAAATCAACAAGATGAGACTCCACAAAAAAGTATAAACAATATGAATTATTTTGTGAATTTTGTTAGGATTTAGGTGCCATCGACCTTGTAAATCCTTAATTAATTATTTTCCTAATATATTTTGTAATTTAGCCATAATTTGTTGAACCATTTAACCAATGGTGGTGAAAGAGACCATGTAAAGGCATAGTTACTTTTACCGTTTTTCATTTTGGAAAAAGACCAAATAGCTAGGTATCCTCGTGTAGCCAAGGATAGGAGTAATCTCAAATAATTCAATCCAATGCTTGCAGCAAGATTCACAAAATGTAAGAAACACAAATTATGGAGAGTGATATATGAAAGATCTACTTTCTTATTATCATCCAAAAATCATGTATGATGGATCTGCAGCATGCAATCTTACATTCCATGCATGTAGGCATATTGTAGAACCATTTATAGGCTGTCTTTTTGTATTGTCTATCACAAGGTCATGTCGATAGTTCCATCTACCAAACCTATACTACTTCTCTATTGTACAAATGGATCAATTACATTAGTTAATAAAGCCTTCGCAAGCATCAAGTCATCCTGAGAAATATTACATTCTCAAAGAACAAGAAAACTTATTACATATAGGTCAGAACCTAAATCATAACAATCTCAAACAAATAGATAAAACATGACAAGAAAACCCACAATTAATTTCATCATGCACATAGGATCGTCGAGATATGTGCCATAAAGCTTCACTAATCGGGAAAATACTTTGTGAGATCAAAAACCATAAATGAGTCCTGAAACATGAAGAATAGATATGTTCCACCCAAAATCCAATATATCTTATATGCCAAGAAACCAATTGAGGTGTGAACCTAGGTAAAGTAAAAAATGATACCTGGAGCACTCCATGAGGTGCACAATAAAAATGATCCAAAATGAAGGAATGCTAAAAGAAACTCAAAAATAGACAAACTAGAAAATTGAAAACAAAATATGTTTGGTTGATGCAAGATATCTAAGATCCCAAGATGCTCCTACATCAGACAACTGGGGTTATTTTAAAATTGAGTTGCTCACTTTCCTGGGGCTAAAGGAAAACCAAGATGGTCAACCTCAGTCTGAGAAATTCATGAAGAATCCTCAACTGGTATGTCTTTCCACTTTACAAAATATTCTCTATATTGCATGCCTCGTGTACTTATGTTAATTTTGATATCCAAAATCTTCTCAATCTCATTGATGTTCTTCTTAGGATATTGTTGTTCAGTATTTGATTCATCCCTTTCAAAAAATTCTAATCCATGATATGTGCATACAAATATGCAACATTGAATATAGGTGATATATCCATATCCTCTAGTAACTCCAGTTCATATGTGTTCCCTAAATCAAATCTCTTCAAAATTTTAAAAGGTCCAAACTTCCTCATCTTCAGCTTGTTAAATGTTGCCATTGGAAATCTACCCTTCTTCAAATAAACCATCACTTCATCTCCTACTAAAATTTCCTTGTCTCATTTTCATATTAGTTCTCTCCTTATACTTCTGGTTCATATCTTCCAAATGTTGTTTGACCTGAATGTACAACACAGTCATGTGTCCTATAAATTCTTCTTCTTATGCACTTTTATTTCCTTCATGACTAATATCCCTCAATTCTTAAACTCCTTTAGGACTAATGCATGTAACTATCTCAAATGGTGTCTTCCATGCACTCCTATTTACTGAATTATTATATGCAAACCCTTCTTGTGCGAGAACTAAATCCTAATTACCTATCTTCTCTCCAACCAAAAATCTCAATAAACTACCCAATATTTTGTTCACTACTTCTATTTCTCCATCAGTCTGTGGATAAAATTTAGAACCAAACTTCAATTTGGTATTCATCTTCCTCTAAAAATAACTAAGAAACTTACTATCATTGTCATAAACTATACTCTTAGGTAAACCATGCAATCTCACAACTTCTCTGAAAAACAATCTACTACATGTATTGCATCTATTGTCTTCTTACAATGTATGAAATGATCCATCTTTAAAATTTGTCTACTACCACAAATATACAATTATTACCTCTTGAGATCTTTGGTAATCAAAGTACAAAATCCATGCTAATGTCTTTCCTTAGTCTAGTTAGCATTGTCAAAGGCGTATACAATATAGTATTATAACTGCTTCCTTTAGCAACTTGACAAATTTTACAAATCTAAACAAATTTCCTTACATCCTTATGAATCTGGGACCAAAAATAATTCTCACTAGCCAAAGCCACTGTCTTATCAATACCAAAGTGTCCAGCTAATCCTCCATAATGTTTCTCCTTAAGAAAACTATCTCTCATTGAACTTCTAGACCTACACAACTAAATTCATCTAAACAAAATAGTTTCCTAAATGAAATAATCCAACCACTTGTTTTGTTCTTCTACAACAGGATCGCTGCAAGATTTTCAAGGTTCTATAAAATCAAGGTCATCCTCATACAAAGTCTTTAACTCATCAAAACCAAACACTTCAACTCTCCTCTCTATGAGTAAATTCCTTCTTCTACTCAAAGCATCAAAAACCATGTTTGAATTCCAACTCCTATGATTCAACACAAATCTATAACTACGTATGATTTCAAGTCATCTCATATGTCTCTGATTCAACTTAGTTTGACTGTTCAAATATTGCAATGCTTGATGATCGATACAACACAAAATCCTTGGTAAAAAAGTAATGTTACAACTTCTTGAAAGACTGAACTATGGCATAGAATTCCTAATCATAAACTGAATATCTTCTCTTGGAATCATTAATATTTTCATCTAAATAAGCAATTTGTCTTCCTTATTGAGTTAGTACTCTAATTGTATTCCCACTTGCATCCTATTATACTTGAAATACCTTACTAAAATTTGGTAAAGCTAACATAGGTTGTTCAGTCACCTTTTTCTTCAACAACTCAAAACTCCTTTGTGCTCCATGTGTCAACTTGAATATTTTCATATATCCTCTCATTGTCTTAGTCATAGGATTACAAACTAAACTAGAATGTATAATAAACTTCTGGTAAAAACTAGCCAATCCATGAAATTATCTTACTTCTCCAACACTCTTAGGTGTAGGCCCCTCAACAATTTCTTTAACCATCTCAGCATCCATCTTTAATCCTTCTATTTGTTGGAGATTTTATTATGAGTAGTTGATTGATTGTATGTTTGTCATTGATGACAACATATAATACACAGTAGCAATTTTGTATGTACTTATCAGAATGATGATATGAAGAATTGCATGGATAGATACATGTTTTTGACATATTTATTATGTTATGTTCATACACGCGGACCCAGATATGATGTTTCAGTAAAGTTATGTAATTCTGTTATTGGCAGTTACAGTTCTGGAAGTGTAACTATTTAAGGGCTGACATATATTTCATGTTTCTTGAGTTGCACCTATCTTCTATATGTGTTTGTGTATATTCATGTTTAGTTATGAGCTTATGATATTAATCCAAAGGTGCCAAATGTGTTTCAAGAAGATTGCAAAGTTAGAGTTAAATTGGTGAGGCCGACTTAGTGAAGCGTCGCGTCTATTTGGTTTATACTTGCGTGGTTATAATTATGCTTGCATGCTTAGTAGAGTCGACAAGGATGTTATGTAGAGTTGTCTTATAGGTCCAATGATCTCATACTATGAGGAAGATACTTATAGAAAGTCAAAGGTGACACGCTAAGTGTGAATGATACAAAAAGATAAGAAAGATGTACAGAGCAGATCATCAGAGTTGGTTCGTTCATCAAAATTCTATGTGAAGAAGAAGTGAAAGATTGAAATACACTGGAATTGATCAAGACAGCAGGTCTACTCTACAGTTCATCATAGATATAGTGCATATCTATTATTCAGAAGGTTGTAGCCTTCACCATCAAGCAGTGAGCTTTTGGACAGTGAGTCCACCACCCCTAATAGGGCTATTTGTAAAAGACTCCTAACAGGGTCTGACCCTTAACCAGCTCACTATACTTATTACATTGTATTGTACAACTCCTAACAGGGTTGAAATATCTTCTAACAGGGATTACTACAAACAAGTATAGTTTATTGTGGGTGCTAATTCCCACCGGGGTTTTTACGATTTGGTTTCCCTGTAATCAAATTCTGTGTTGAGTACTGTGTTATCTGATTAAGCATTTACTTTATTGTATTCTAAAGTTATAGAAGTAAAAATAACTGAAGTTTTTGATAACTGATTCACCCCCCCCCTCTCATTTATCATTTGGGACTATTCTAACAATTGGTATCAGAGCCAAGTGCCTTGGAAAAGAAGCCTAACAGCTTAACGTAGATCAGATGTCTTACTTCAGAAAAGAAAGCCCTAAGTTCAATGGAGAAAATTATTTGGATTGGAAAAACAAAATGATAACACATCTACAATGTATTGGATTTGAGATCTTTGAAATTTCCACACAAGAGGTTGTAATTCCATCTCTGAAAGACCTTGCAAAGGATGATGCTACTAACAGAAAAAAGGATATATTTACACACAATGCAATTGCCAAAGAATCCTTAATCAGCGCCTTATCTGACAGTGAATTTTTTGAAATCAAGAAGATTGATAGAGCATATACCATATGGAATTATTTAGAAGATATGTTTGAAGGAGATGTTCAAGCAAATAATGCACGTAGGAAGACATGGAAGAAGAAATACAACAGTCTTGAGATGTTACCTAAAGAGAACATTAGATCTTACAATCAAAGGATAAACAAAGCAGTATCTAGAATCAGAAACAATGGTAGGTGAAATATTAGAAGAATATATAATGGACAAGTTGCTAACTACTTTGACATTAGAATATGAAAACAAGATCAGTATTCTAGAGGAAACTATGCAATTCTCACAAAACTTCAAGAGAGAGACTCTAATCAGCAAAATCTCTACATTTGAGATATCAAGATTGAAGACTAAATCTAAAATTGAAACAGCTTTCAAAGCCTCAGTCCATGGTAAGAAATCCTTACACATCCCCAGTCATACTGAGAAATAAGAAGTTGATGAAGAACTTGAAGAAATCATTGCTATGATTGCTAAAAGAGAAAAGAAAGGAAAAGGAAAATATGAAGGACAACTTCCATTCAAATTTTTTTCATGCAATAAGATAGGTCACTTTGCATCTAAATGTCCCACAAGAGTTAAGAAGTTCAGATTTGATTACAAACCCAAATATAAGAAGGAATGTTATCATGCTGAAGGAGGTGTAACCGATGAAGATTCAGGAGAAGATGAAATTGGATTCGTTGCCCTTAGAGATATGGAAAGGTTGCTCAAGTAAATGGACATTAAAGATGAAAAGGAAGAACAAGAGCTAGCCCTAATTTCCAAAGCAGACATCAGAACTGATTGGATAATTGACAGTGGATGCTCTCATCATATGACAGGTGACAAAGATAGATTTGTTCAGTTAGACAAGTACAAAGGTGGTATGGTTAGATTTGGAGATAATAATCCTAAACCTATCATAGGCAGAGGTTCTATCACTTTGGATGGAAAGAATAAGACAAATGATGTTCTATATGTTGATAGATTACATCATAACTTGCTGAGTGTTGGACAACTACTTGACAAAGGCTATCATTTGGAGTTCAAAGAAAACAAGTGCATCATTAACAATAAGAATGGAGACATGATTGCATCAGGCTCTAAAACAAAAGGTAATGTTTTTCAGCTTAATAATGCAGTTAGAGACCTACCAAGTATTGCAAGACCAGTTGACACACTATGCAGGGAATGTGTTATGGGAAAGCATGTAAGGAGTTCCTTTAGAAGCAAGCAGAACTCATCTGAAAACAAATTGGACCTAGTACACACAGATTTGTGTGGTTCTACTTAAACAAGATCATACTACGGATAAAGGTACTTCATTTTGTTTGTTGATGATTTTTCTAGGATGATGTGGGTTGCGTTCTTAAAGGAGAAGTCTGAAGCCTTTGAGAATTTCAAAATATTCAAAGCTAAAGTTGAGAATGAATTTGGATTGAAGCTAAAATGTCTGAGATCAGATAGAGGAGGAGAGTTCACCTCTGATCAGTTTTACGATTATTGTGAAGAACATGGTATTAAAAGATAGCTGAGTGCACCTAGAACCCCTCAGCAGAATGGGATTGTAGAAAGGAGGAACAGGATCATACTTGATATAGCGTGCACTATGATGATTGAAGGAAAAGTTGTGCATACCTATTGGAGAGATGCAGTGAACAGAGCAGTATATACTATCAACAAAACCCAATTAAGGCTAGCCATGGATAAGACATCCTATGAACTTTGGTTTGGCAATGTACCTACAGGTAAGTATTTCAGAATCTTTGGCAGCAAGTACTACATCAAGAGAGATGATGGTGTTGGTAAGTTTGATACTAGAAGTGATGAAGGTATTTTCCTTGGCTATTCTACTAAAAGCAAAGCATATAGATGTTTCAATTTGAGATTAAAGAAGATAATTGAAAGCACGCATGTTAATATTGATGAGAAGTTTATGGTTCAAGAAAGATACTATGAATATGCACCTATGATTGAGGATGAATCCAGACCTAGCAGCAAAGATACTATTATTGAATAAATGTTTGATTGCATTGATGTCTCATGCAATGACCCTGAATCAAACAGAGGAGAATCACAGATTACAGAAGAAGAAGACACACCTAAGGTTCCAAAATTCACATCTAGATACCACTCTAAAGATGACATCATTGGAGATTAGAGAAACAGTGTTTTGACCAGATCTAAAGCAAAAGGTCTAGCAATAGATGAAGAGGTATGTTTACTTTCACAGATTGAACCCTTAAGTGTTGAAGATGCTTGTAATGATTTTGATTGGAAGAATGCAATGAAAGAAAAATTAGATCAGATAATTAAAAATTATACATGGGAATTGATCCCTAGATCCAGTGACAAAAATGTGATTGGAACAAAGTGGGTATTCAGAAACAAGATGAATGAAGATGGAACAGTAGTAAGAAACAAAGCAAGATTGGTATGCAAGGGATATGTGCAGAGAGAAGGAATAGACTGTACTGATACATTTTCCCCTGTGAGTAGACTAGAAGCCATTAAGTTGTTTTTGGCATATGCAACAGTCAAAGACTTTAAATTTTATCAAATGGATGTAAAATCAGCCTTTCTAAATGGTTATTTGAATGAAGAAGTTTACATTGAATAGCCTAAAGGATTTAGTCTTTCAGATGAACCAGACATGGTATGAAAATTGAAGAAAGCACTCCATGGTCTTAAACAGGCCCCAAGAGCTTGGTATGAGAGACTTGATGGTTATCTTACCAAGATTGGATTCATGAAAGGAGTAGCAGATTATAACTTATTTACAAGAGACACACCTGATGGATTATTGTTAGTTGCTATATTTGTTGATGACATTATCTTTGGGGGTAATGACAAGCTTAGTAAAGAATTTGCAAAACAAATGCAGAATGAATTTGAAATGAGTATGATTGGTCCTATAAAATACTTTTTGGGACTGAATGTGAAACAAAAAGATAAAGGTATATTCATTAATCAGTCTAAATATGTGAAGGAAATAATGAAGACTTTTCAGATGGATGATTGTAAACTTTTCTTGATTAAATGCTGAGATTGGGGGTCTAGGGTTTAGGTGACCATTTTTAGGTGATTACAGATAATAGGAAGCAAGCTTTCAAAAGATGATGACTCCACAGCAGTTGATAAGACATTGTACAAATCTATGATTGGTAAACTCATTTATCTAACTCAATCTAGACCTGATATATCTAATGCAGTTGGCATTATTGGAAGATTTACAGCTGAACCCAAGCAGAGTCACATAATGGAAATCAAGAGTATATTCAGATATCTAAAGGGAACTATAGATTATGGCTTAAGGTATCCTAAATCAGAGAATGTAAAGCTTCATGTGTATACAGATGTAGATTGGGTAGGTTGTATTGATGACAGGAAGAGCACTTCAAGAGGAGCAGTATTCCTTGGAGACAAGTTGGTTTCTTGGATAAGAAAGAAGCAGAACTATATTTCTCAGTCAACAGCAGAAGCTGAATATGTTGCAGCAGCACTGAATTGTTCAACCATGGTTTGGATCAAGTAGATGGTTAAAGACTTTGGCATTTAGATTGATTATCCTATTGTTATTCATTGTGATAATACTAGCACTATCAACATGTCCAAGAACCCTATGATGCATGCAAAGACAAAACACATAGAGATCAAGTACCATTTCTTAAGAGAAAAAGTTGTAGACAAAGAAGTTAAATTGGACTATGTGAAGACCAAAGAACAACTGACAGATATTTTCACAAAGCCCTTATCAAAGGATACATTTGAGTATCTCAGAGAGAAGTTGGGAGTAATTCCCTCTCCTAAGTTTGTTTAGAAGAAGCAGCAAAGACATCAGTCATTAAGTGACTGATGAATGGTTGACTACTCTACTTCTGGAGTAGTATCTATGCCTAAAGGACTATGGTGCCCTTTTCCATTGATGTCAAAGGGGGAGTATATAGTAAGGAGGAGTATGTACTAAGGGGGAGCATATACTCTGGGGGAGTATATAGATGGAACAAAAACACAGACAGAGGAACTACAAAAGTTTAGAGAAATCTTTGATGAGGATATTGAGAAGATTGTGAAAGAAAGAGAACACCATGAACAGAGGATGTTTTTGATATCATATGTTGCCATCAATGGCAAAGGGGGAGATTATTGCAAATTTGGTTCTGAGCAGTTGATTGATTATATGTTTGTCATTGATGACAACATATAATACACAGTAGCAATTCTGTATGTACTTATCAGAATGATGATATGTAGACTTGCATGGATAGATAAATGTTTTTGACATGTTTATTATGTTATGTTCATACACACAGACCCAGATATGATGTTTTAGTAAAGTTATGTAATTTTGTTATTGGCAGTTACAATTCTGGAAGTGTAACTATTTAAGGGCCGACATATATTTCATGTTTCTTGAGTTGCGCCTATCTTATGTATATGCGTGTGTATATTCATGTTTATTTATGAGCTAATGATATTAATCCAAAGGTGCCAAATGTGTTTCAAGAAGATTGCATAGTTAGAGTTAAATTGGTGAGGCCAACTTAATGAAGCGTTGCGTCTATTTGGTTTATACTTGCGCGGTTATAATTATGCTTGCGTACTTAGTAGAGCCAACAAGGATGTAATGAAGAGTTGTCTTATAGGCCCCATGATCTCATACTATGAGGAAGATACTTATATAAATTCAAAGGTGACACGCTAAGTGTGAATGATACGAAAAGATAAGAAAGATGTACAGAGAAGATCATTAGAGTTGGTTCATTCATCAAAAGTCTATGCGAAGAAGAAGTGAAAGATTGAAATACACTGGAACTAATCAAGAAAGCAGGTCTAATCTATAGTTCATCATCAAATATAGTGCATATCTATTATTCAGAAGGTTGTAGCCTTCACCATGAAGTAGTGAGCTTTTGGATAGTGAGTCCACCACCCCTAACAGGGTTATTTGTAAAAGACTCCTAACAGGGTCCGACCCTTAACCAGGTCACTATACTTATTGCATTGTATTGTACAACTCCTAACAGGGTT
>MU225789.1:1940280-1959761 GCA_018584345.1 Thuja plicata
TTTACTATATTGTATTCTAAAGTTATAGAAGTAAAAAGAACAAAAAGTTACTGATAACTGATTTTCCCCCCACCCACCCCCTCTCAGTTATCCTTTGGGACTATTCTAACACTATTGAGATTACAAAAACCAAGTACATTGTCTCTTCTTTCATGAAAGTTTAGACGCTCAAAAATGGTTTGAGCGTGATAGTCTACGTATTTAAAATTTTTTGGCATTACAATTGAAGCATTATTTTGTGGTCTCATTGTTCCTGTATGTTGCCCATATGATCGTTATTATACAACTGTAAGGTATAAAATTTGGCCTTCAGAAAGGATTGCTTTAAATAAGATTTTGCATAAAGAGAGAGAAATCCTAAGGCCAAATTTAATTTCTTACACCTAATTATTTTGATAAAAATGATTGAAAGGAAGATGTAAAGAATAGTGGGATAGATACCTACCTCATAACATAGAAGATCTAGAAAAACTTGTTTTCTGGTGTCTATATTGAGTTTCTAGAAAATTTGACAATTGATCCTAAACCGGAATGCAGAGACGAACAAAACCCAGAAATCTTTTTCTGTTCCGATATCGTCTTGTGAAAAAGGTCGACCTTGACCCACAAATATCACCCCTAACCCAATAATGTTGACCCTGACCTACATAGTGTCTACAAAAAAAAAATTTGCAGATCTCGGAAGTTTGCTAAAAAGGGTATCCAAATCTAGTATCAGATCTGCTGTCCTACACCTGTAACTCCCAAAAATAGCACCTACAAATATCTGAAAAGAGGGATTTTGGGGTGGCTATATAGGGTTTTTCCTTAGTCAAACCCCCATTTTGGTGATCTCCACCTCCACGAATAGCCGAATATAGAAATGTAATGTGTGTGTATTGATCTTTGAAAAATATATTTTAAACATGCAATATCAAGATCTAATCTTCTAGATGAACAATCCTAACATAACATGAAATGAGAAAGCAATGCATAGATTTGAATATGATAAAGAAAGCATGCCAAGCCCCCAAGGCTAAAGTATTCCTATCAAATCACAATCCATAATTGCTACCCCATGATGATGTCCTTTGAATGCTTGAATGGTGAGAATAGTAGATCTAAAGAAAGAGCCTTCTTGCTTCAATAAAGATCCATCATGTTGACGGGACTTTGGTGACCGGGTCCGCCAACAGTCATAAGTTGTCATCGGGTACTGGGGGTACCAATCAACTTTTCCTGCAAAGGTTGTCTAGGGAACTAATATTTCCTAGGCCTCCAAGCACCTAGGTGTCAGGTCTTGATGGTGCAGTGCTCGGTTGGGAGATGTGACTATTTTCGAGGGGGATAGCTGGTTTCTTCAACTCATTCTCTCCAAGGATTCAGGAAGGTGAGGTTTCTCCAAGCATTCTACACTTAGTAAATAAACTGAAAAAAGATCCTACAGGGTTAGAAGTGTTTCATCTACCTATAGTTATGTCTAAAAATTCAATACATCAATAATGCTCTGATACAGTACACTAAATACCGAAGAATTACACAACCATCAGTTTATATTTCATCAATAGCAAGGGAAAAGAGGTCGTTAATCTACTTAAATTATCAGAGTAGAAGACATGAAGAACATAAAACATAAAATACCATTAACTTAGAAGATTGAATGCCAACAACATCATTGCAAGAACTCTCCCTTCTTCATTAATATTTCTTCCAGCCAGCACTGGTGCGTGATACAATGGTGGCTCCAAGGGAGCATCTAACTACTGAATGGTTAAAGACTAAGGAACATTGAGCTCTGCAACTTGAAATGAAAATATTCTTCTATTACTATGGATTGCAAAATCATCAATTTTTCTGACTCTTGGAAAAGGGCCTGACTTACTATTTATACACATTTATATCTAAACCTAACCCTAACCCTATTTTACATTACACTGTACAATAGAATATATTATTTGGTGGCCGGTACTACCTACGCCACTCTACAAAAGGCCTTGAGATAGAATAGGCCTAACATGTTAGAAGAATGAGACAAGAAGGTGGAGCGAAAGAATCAACCTTGAGAAGAGAGCCGAGAAAGAAAAGGAATAAATCTGACCCCCTGGGGATCGAGGCTATATGCCTCATAAATGGGAAATGCGGTGCCCTGTCTCCAATGTGCCAGGTGTATATCCGAAGCGGCACCTCAAGAAGATCATCTATCAAAGAGCCCATTGTTGATCTGACATGCCTTGATATAGCTATTTGTCCTCTGACAACTTTAGATGACTTTTATTAACTTCTTGAAAGTGACCGATCGGCCTCGGGGACTGGGACACAGATCACCAAAAGAATACAAAAATGTAGGATTCGGGACTCGGGGATCTGGGAACTTGTGTTCTGAAAGAATAAAGAATATAAAATATTGGAGTTTTCTCTGATCCCCGGAGAAACTTTATTGTTTCTTGTTATCGTTGAAGGTCTGGAGGAGGCGGGAGATTCCATCCTCGTCAATCTCTTTGAGGCCAGACTGCCGGTATTTGGCCACCTCGATCTGTTCCCCTAGCTCTGGAACATTCCTCTTGAATTCATCGGTCATTTTTGCCGCATCATGACCACTAAGGATTACATGAGTTAGCCTTGCCATTTGAGTTTCGCCCAATCCTTGTAGGGATTGACATCTTGACTCCATTAGTTCATCAAACTTCCCCAAAATGTACTCCTCCAGCGTGCATGTGTCAGTGCTGAATGGGTCAGCTCCGGAGACCTTTGTGACAAAAGCCTTATACATATTTAAAGAATACTAGATTGAGTTGACTTTATGATGCAAAACCCCTACCAGTAGCTTGAGCATCTCTAATGTGAGGTCAAGTCTGGAATGTTGGGTTTTCACAAAATTGAATGATTCTTCATCCAGAATCCCAGACTCAGAAACCATTTCCTCCCTAAGCCCAAGGAGTTCTTCAAGTTCTACCTTCCATGCTTCATAATTTTCCATATCACCCTCCCACAGGTTGATAATAATTTCTGCCTGATGTAGAACCTGTCGGGCAGTATACAAATCTGGGAGGGTGGATACCAGGAAGCGCCGGGTGTTTCCTATTTGCAGAGCGACCCACTCATCGACTACTTGGGCCTTCTTCTTCATTGCTCATAGGGAGTCTATGTCACTCTGTGGTAATGGTGCATCAGACATCGAGGCCTCTGGAGGAATGGCACTAATAGGTTGGGCCAGCTCTGTAAGCAACCCCATAAGGTTTGTTGTCTTCTCCTTTTCTACTTTGAGCCTTTGGGCCTCCTTTTCATATCGAGCCTCCACGACTCTGGTCGCCTCTTTCAACAAGTTCACTTTGCCCTATTTTCCTCTTTTTCCCAGTGATATCTTTGTGATATCATAATCTCTAGCTTTGGTAGTTGCCTCATCAGCGTCTGGGGGAGGTGTCGCTACAACCGCAATTGTTTCTCCGCCTGGCCCGATTTGAAGTGTATGAACCATCCGGGCTTTCTTTGCCTTTGGGGGATTCTGGACCTAAGCCATCATCTCAGCCAAGGAGAGATGAGCTCTGGGGGTGGATGGAGCTTTTCTTTTCTTTCTTTGGACTAACCACTGAGGCGGCAGGGGTGGCTTATTTTCCAGAGTCTGTTCTTTAAGTTCTTCCTCAGTATCTTGTTGTTGTTGCTCCTCAGTGGTGTGAGTCTCGTCTGGCTCCTCCTCCACATCCCTTGCTTCATCGGTGACATCTTCCCTAGTGACATTTATTTCTTCAGCCTTGTCTTCTACATCTGCTATTTTATCTGGGCCCTCATTGGTTGTCCCAGGGGTTTCTTCCTCTTCTTGTTCTTCTTGTTCCTCGGCCTCTGTCGCCAGGATTTCTTCTTCCATGGGTATGTCCTTTGGCAAAGGGGGAGGTATTAGGCCAAGATTTAACATTTGGGCTGCAGTTATTACCTACCCAAAGGTCACTCCATGGAGTGGCATTTGGAGCGTGGTGACTGAGGTTACAGTTGCTCCTGTAGTTCCGGTTCCCTCAGCGGATACCACCTATTCACTTTGCTTCTGTTGGTCTACTCCTGTAACTTGTATCTCTAGGACTTCAGAGGCTATCTCTTGCTCTATCTCCTTTTCCTCTTCAATCTGCTCCTCTTGCTCTTGCATAGGTTCTTGTTCTAGAGCTTCCTCTTGTGCTGGGACTTCACCCTCCGTCTGCTCGATGTCCCCCTGCAGATTCCCAAACTCATCGGTTGCAAAAACATCATCAAACTCATCCTGTGGAGGAGGGTTGGCTAGGACATCGGCAGGTTCTGGTTCCCTTTCTAGCTTTTGGGAGTCAGAGGAGAGGATCTCAACTTGAGGGATCTAGGGCATCCCCAGCTCTGGCTCTTTCTTGGGCTTTGGGTCAAGCCTCTTCCTTCTCCTGGTGATCAAGGGTGGCCCTGCATCTCTTATTGCTGCTTTCTCTACCAGATCCACCCCTATTGCCTTAACCATCAAGGCTACTAGTGAAGGGGGGATGGAGGATGAATTTCTCCGACCATAAGCACTGGAGTAGCCAATTGTGTGATCAGATTCTCCCGCATTTGCTGGGAGGCTGCTACTGATTGTTTTATTTTTTCTTTGATGGGGACTTCTTGTGAGGTTGGAGTTTTTTCTATTCCTTTTCCTTTATCTACTCCCTACAAAGAAGTCTCGTCCCCCGATGTTAACTTTGCTATCGGCTAGGCTGCCCGATGGACACTCCTAGGGCACACCTTCTTAAAATAGAGGTGGCTGTGTTCTACTATATTGCAAGTGAATTCTTCAATTGTGGGCCCTACCTGGGAATCCCAATTCACTGGTGGAAGGGCCAATTTATCGATCCCCTTTGCCTTGTACTAGGGATCCACTGTGGAGCCGGTGTCTGAGAAGTCCTCCGAGAATCTCCAGAGTCTTCATCTCTCCATCATTCCTACAGTCATTCTAACATAATGCCACCCCCAGACTTCCACGTCATCCTGGCAATCTTCCCAGAAGTCTTCCATATGATATTGATGGGGCTCTGATGCCTGGGGAAGTTTCACTGCTATCTTGCCATGCGGATCAAAAATGTTTCTGTGCTAAGTAAAATTCCACTAGCTATAGCTCTTAAGCTCATTATCCACTTCTTTGGCGGCGGCCAAACTACATGAATAATTCCCACAGGTGATTGGGAATGGAATATTTGTTACCTTCTTCAAGGCGAAGAGGGTGTGCAGCTCCATCATTTTCCTACAATACTCTATCAGGATTATCTTATCCCCGCAATGTTTGGGCAATAAGTAGGGCTTCTCGAAGAAGCTGGTCACCCTTATGTAAGTATGTTGTTGAAACTGTATGTGGTAATGTCCATAACTCTAGACCAAATTCATCGCCTTTGTAGACAGGCAGAATCCTGCATCCTGGGTAGGTGTAAGCAGGTGGTAATAAACGAAGGCATCATTTACCCAGCAAAAATTGGGGAAGTTGGCCTCCCATTGTATCTGTGGAAAATGGTCCCAAGGGGTCTTCTATCCTAGGCCGATCCTGAGTATGCCCTCTATGAGTAGCCCATTGGTATGGAGCCATTGTTGTGCCAGGGCCCAGAGAACGTAAGAAGTCATATAAAACTTCTTCTTGGCCAATTGGAGGAACTGGGAATCTACATGGTTTGAGATTCTCGCAGCCTAGTCAAAGTATTCCTCGCCTGTGCTGATACCTAGCAAAAAGTAATACATCCACCCAGAGAAATCTCAGGCATGTTGTTGTCCGAAGACCCAGCATAATGCTGTCATCCCCATCTGGATGTGCTCTTTCAATTCAGACCTGGAGATCTCTAATTTCATCCTCTTGGGGTCTCTTTTCGGGGTCTTTAGCCAATGGTTGTTCATATATATACGGGCTACCTCCTCCAACTAAGTGAATTGGGCCAAGGAATTTGATTGGGTGACCACAACTGGTCTGTCAAATTGGGGAATTCCCAAGCCCCTCTGGAAAGTATCAGTATCGAGGGACACCATGGGAGTAGGGTACCCTATTAGCTCTGGGCCCGTGAGCATAACAGCCTGGACAGATGTGTTATAGTGTGCTGAAAGTGTGAGAATAAGCTTTGGTGACTGCATAGAGCATGGGAAACAAGCTACCTTGAGAATCCTGCAATTCTCAATTTGAATGGCAAATGCATCTCCAGCCTGTCGCTGAATGTACATAACCTTCACCAAGGCCTGCATTTCTGGCCACGTTTCGACGCTGGTGTCGGTGATGAACTAGACTTTGGACTCAATCTTTGATCTCGCGATGACCCCATCTTTTACATATTTCAGGCTCATAGGCATTGTCTTCAGGGCCTTCTCTATTTTGGATCTAACTTCCACCCTGGTAACCGCTGTAGAGGGTAGTTCCAGACTTCTGGGTGGTGAGGATGTGGAAGCTTCAGACATCTTTGAGAGTTTGTCATTTATGGAAACCTACAAGGCAAGGCAATCATCAAAACACATAGATAAACAAGTATTCTTGGGTGCAGAGATCTTACCATCGTGGCATTTACTTCCCTTGAAAAAGTTAGTTTCATTCAAAAACTCTGGAAATCATACATATGTATTGCGAAATTTTGAAATTTAACTAACCATTCGGGTCCAGGGAGTTTCATCATACTTAGAAAAAGGACATGGGATGGGTGATAGCAAGAGACTCAGAGCCTGGGGAAGTAACCATTGTTAGATGTGCACAAAAAGTGAGTCGTCAGGCCCATGTGGGTGCCACGTGGGTGAGCCATATATAAGAGTTATGGTGACGGTGGTGGAGCCAATTGTCTGAATGTGTGAAAAGTGAAGGCCACTTGGATAAATTTAAATGCATGCATGGGACATAAATGTAAACCAGGCTGGTTTATGGAGGAGAGATAAAACCACCTGTTTGGAATCGGTCGAGAGCCGAGTTTCCAACAGGCGGTATTATGCACAAAGTGAGCTCGCAACTCAAAACTAGGAATAGATACAGCACAGCAAGCTTGACAGCCTACTAAATAGATATACATAGAATGTACATGAGAGCTGAAGGGGGATACATGCAGACTGGATTGATATACAAAAATATACACACCAAATGCACATATATACACAGCATAGAGAAAACATTTACAAAAAACTAGACAATTTACAGAATATTTACAACTTTTACATTACCTACAGGCTATGCTACACCTGCACAGAGGGTGGACAACCCTCTGATAGAGCTGACCCACCAATGGGTAGCAAACCAGAAAGAAACACAAGATGAAACAACCCAAAATGGGACAGCACAAAACTGAACAAAACCAGAAAGCAGGAAAGCCAACCGGAGAGAAAGCACTAACCTGAAAATGAAGAAGGGTAGGGAAAGGAAACCACCACAAATGCTCTGCAACAACTTCAATCACCAAATGATCACAACTTGCCACTACAAACCACCCACAATTGCTCAGAAACGCTCAGAATGGTTAGCACTGGATTATCGCTAAATCGCTGCAAATCACTCTAAAATCACTCTAATTGCTCAAGTGTTTAATTGCGGTAAATGTAAAAGTGACAGGTAATTCCTATTTATACCCATGGTAAAAGCAAGTTACCTTTCCTGGTGCAAACTCTGGACAGATAGACCTCTGGACTCTGGGCCCAGGGATTCCATACAACAATACCATCTTAAGGAAAGAAGACATCATGGCGAAGAATCCCGAAGTCTGGAATCTGGCTCCCGACAAAGGAAGACCATTCTGGGCCCAGGTCCTAGAGACACGAGAGACCAACAAAACAAAACAACACCATAGGGAAGAAAACCCTGGAGAAGGAAAACAAAGAAAACAAAGGAAAAGACATGGCAAGAGCCAAAAGCAGAAAGCAAAAAAAAGGGGGACCCAACATTTTGCACACAAAATGTAGGGACGGGGATGCGGGGCATAACAAAAGGTCACTATCTGGGAAGACTTTCTAAGTGCATTTGAGAACTACAAAATCTTTGGTTAGCAAAACTGGAACAAGTCATTACTCGAAGTATCTTACATGCAAGGAGTGATACGTCTGAGAAAATTTGGCCACGCAGGATCTAGTCCATGATCTTTTCATCAGTGGTGGAGTGTGTTCCTTGGAAGGAAATCAAGCTGATGACCTCTAGGAGGAGTAGAGAAGAGGCACTAAGTACATCAAACCACAAAGTCATCAGATTTGTTTGTTTCTCCTGGAGACCAGAATTTTACCCCGCTTCCCTTTCTTTTTGTTAGTGTGTTCCTAGGTGGGAGGGTGGTACTTCTTTCACCTTTGAGATTTAGCTAATTTTTATAGCGGTAATTCTTTCACCCTTTCACCTATTTTTTTATGTTGAATGGGGGAGGAAAATTCCAGACTCAGAAAGAATCTTTTAAAAGCCCAGACTTGGGTCAACCAACTAGTGCAACCGATCTACCCTCGATGTGTTTGATTACTTGTCCCTTATTTTTATTTCACTGATTACCAGACTTTCAGAAATAAACTCGATGAAGATTGCTCAAAATGTAATACCAAACTTGAAAAATAACCCTGGAGACCAAACCAATTCCATCATGCTAAAGATAGATTCTTAAGTTCACCATGTTAAGGACAACATCCCGGAGACCAGATGTTATGCAGAGCATTCCAATCCTCACAAGAGGGAGAACAAAATGTTAGAACCCAAAAAGAAGACAAGGAACAAAAATGAAAACAAAAAAGAAAAAGGATGTTCCCGAAGGATGGCCAGAAAGACTATTTATAAGGCAAGGTACCTCCCAACAAGGCACCGGGAAAGAAATATTTACAAGCGAAGGACTTTACATAAAGTACAATTTTGGGCAAACTCACCTTATTCAAAATAATGCTTGAGAAACTACCCATTGATAGGCAATGGGATAGGTTCTCTGGTCATGTTGTTAAGGCAGTAAGTATTTTCCCCGAGCCAAAGCCATTGGAACTTGGTGTGCTTACCTCTCTTTTCTCAGGCCTTGTCCCACAACAGGACCAAGTCTGAAATCTGAAAATCCTTGTATTGGGCTCTGTAGTCAAACCATCATTTTACCACTTCTTGATGGCACGTAAAATTTTCTAGGGCTACGTCTCATTTTTCCTCTATCTGCACCAGATTTAGGAGCCGAACCTCCATGATGTTATCCCGATTGCTGAATTCCTGCATAAACTACAAAACTAGGATTTGTAAGTAGATTGGGAACACTAGGTTCTGGCCATAAACCAAGTGGAATGGGGATGTTCCTAGGGTAGCTTTGATTTGAATGCGATTCACCCAGAGGGAGAATTTCAACTTTTGGTGCCAATCCTGGGGGTTTTGTTCCAGTAGGTGTTTGATCACTTCAAGTAGATTCTTATTCGTAGATTCAGCAACACCGTTCCCTTGAGGGTAATAGTTGCTAGAAAAATTTAGAGTGATCTTTCGATTATATGTCCACTCAAGTAATTGCACCAAAGAAAATGCCAGACCATTGTCACATACCAAAGCAAAGGGCATTCCAAACCTTGTGATGATGTTTTCTTCTAGGAATTTAATGAATACGTCTGCCATATTGTTTTTGCAAGGTATAGCTTCTGACCACCGAGTGTAGTAATTAGTAGCAGTTAGGATGTACTGATGGTTGGCAGACGAGTTGGGGTTGATTTCCCTGATGAAGTCAAATTCCCATTGGGCGAAGGGCCTAGCCTCGAAGACTGGTTTTAAAAGCATAGCCAGGTTATGCTCACAATGCGTCATAGTTTGGCAAGTGTGAAACCTTCGAACGTGAGTGTAGACATCTTTAAATATACAAGGCCAATAATATCTAGCTTGGAGGATCTGATGGGCGGTGGCATCGGCTAAGCCATGCCCAGTTCCAAACTACCCATGGAATTTATCAATCATCTTCACAGCTTGGTCTCTGTCAATGCACCAAAGGTGTACTCCCTCGTAGTTTATGCGGTAAAGCATGGAGTTTTTGATCATAAAGTGAGTGTTTTTCATCCGTAGGGCACAACGTTTATTGGGAGGTAACCCCTCTGAGCATCTGTTGTTTAATATTAAGTATACCAAATCGGTATACCACGGGTCCCGCGTGATGGACTCCATCGTGTAAATTTGGCATTCTATGCGGGGAGTCCCTTCTGCCATCACTCAACTCAGTCCCTGGCCTCGGACTATCTTCATGGGATACATTTCCAAGTCATATTCCTAGAGGATGGCCATCCATTTCCCCTTTCTTTCCCCCAACTCACTCTGCATTAGCAAAGACTTTACGGCTTGGTCCGGGATGATAGCATGCACCTTGCTCCAGAGAATGTAATGTCGAAATTTCTTCATGGCGTGAACAAGAGAAAAGGCCTACTTTTCCAACGATGAATACCAAACTTCAGCATTCTTAAAGGGGGAGCTCATGAAAGCTATGGGTCATTCTTCCCCTTCAACTTTTTGAGTTAACACCATCGCGGTAGAATGCGGTGAAGCAAAGGAGTAAATGTAAAATGGAAGGGAGTAGTCTGGACTAGCCAGGACAGGGGCCTTTGTTATCATCTGTTTGATCTGGGTGAATTCCTGCTTTGCTTCAGGACTCCACTCAATCTTGGCATCCTTTTTCATCATTTCATTGCGTGGCTTGACTATCTCGGCGAATCCAGTGATGAACCGCCAGACAAAATTGATCTTTCCGAAGAAGGACCACATCTCCTTCTTGCTACTGGGTATTTGTATGTTTAGCAGTGCTTCAAATCTCTCAGGGTCAATGGATATACCCTTCTCAGAGATAATATGCCTGAGCAACTTCCCTTTAGTGACCCTGAATATGCACTTCTTGGGGTTGAGGGATATTCCATACTGGTGACATCTCTCGTAGATCTGAGCGAGATGGGCAGAATGGTCACGCCTGTCCCAGGAAAAGATGGTAAAATCATCCATGTAGATGATTATGCACTGATTCACAAGGCCCTCAAACACGATGTCCATAGCCTTTTTAAATGTGGCCCCTATGTTAATTAAGCCAAAGGGCATCCTCTTGTATGCAAACATTCCACACTTGGTCGTGAACGTTATTTTCTCTCTGTCTTCGTATTTAACCATGACTTGGTTATACCTGGAGTACCCATCCAAGAACGACATCATTTGGGACCCATTTACTATCTGCAACACCTCATCCAACGAGGGGAGAGGGTGATTATCTTTCTTGGAGGTCTTATTCAGGTTTTGGAAATCCATACAAAGGCAAATTTCACCGCTCTTCTTTCTCACAGGGACCAGATTGGCAACCCATGTAGTGTGCCAGATTGGAAAGATGATCTGGGATGACAATAGTTTTTCCACCTCCTAACGAATCATAGGCTCGATCACCGGGTTGAATGGTCATTTTTTTTGTCAAAAAGGCTTAGCATCAGGTTTCAAGGGGATGGTATGAGTCATAATAGATGTGTCATATGTTTTTAGATCCTCATATCCACATGTAATCATGTCTATGTATTCTCGGAGAACTGTGAGAATCTTCTCCTCCTCAGGGCAGCAGGAGGTGCCAATATGTATCATCTTCTCCTCACCAGGCTGGCCGATGTTTAATTTTTCAAATTTTCCTCCCTCAGAGGAGGATGACATCTTTTCTCGGCCCCGAGGGTCTGAGTCAAAGATTCATTCAAGAATGACCATCCCCTTTGGGATGGTTTTAGTAGGTAGATCCATGATCCCATTCTCTTCATCACCTTGTCCAGTATCGTCATGGTCTCGTTCCTCCACTATTTGTTCCTCAAAGACACCAACATTAGCCATGAAGGCTAGGATATACTGATTGTCCTTAAAAACCTGAAAGTGGGTGACATTATTTGGAATGGACAGGGTGGGGACCATCTCAACTAAAAATCTCCAGAGTCACGAGCCGGCCATGGGCTCTAGTGTGCTGGCAGAAATAACAAGGGCATCTGGGACATAATTTCGGTACTGGGGAATAAGACCAATTCCAAAGGCATCAAAATATTCAATAAGGCTCCAAACGCAATTGCGGTATGCGGCCAGTCTCTTGTCATGACATGTATACTGACTCCGAACCTATTTGAAAACCAACTCCGAATCACCCAGGGCTCGGAGGAAGGAGATTCCTTTCCTTAACGCAAATAAGAGTCCAAGGACCAGAGCCTCATACTCTATAACATTTATTGTGTATTTGAACTATAGTCTATAGGAAGCGAGGAAGGATTTCCCTCACGGGTTGATTAATTCTACTTTGGCCCCACAGCCTTGTTTGGATCGGGACCCATCGAAGTTAAGGGTCCACAAATCGTTATTCGCAGTTTGGAGCTAGGGAGTGGGAGTAGCCTTTGGATTGTTCTTGGGAGACTTGGGAGGAGCTTCCTCCCAAACTGTTGGTGTGTGGGTGGGGTTTACCTCTAGATAGGTTTGAATCTGAGGTTCCTGGGGAAATGGCACCGAAGAGGTGTTTCCAGTCGGGACACTAGGTTCCTAAGGATCAACTGCATGTGATTTTCTCTGGAAGGCATCGATGTGTCGGGTAGTGATGGAAAGGCAAAGTTCACACTCTAGCTCCAAATGTTTTTGATAGTGTACTCCGCACCACAGATGAGGACCCAATCAGATCAGATATCCTTGGCAGCCATACTAGCTAGTTTGACACCTTTGGTACGAGAGTGATGCTATGTATACTTGATTTGTTTGTAGTGCCCAACACAAAGGGTAGAGTATTTTTAGCACCATTCACCCATCTTGTACGCAGGATGGAGAGTGACAGGATCACTATCTCATGGGGTCGTAGCATGTTGGCACATCTTTATCATGAGCTAAGTAAGTTGGTGAGATATCAGTGGGAGAGTCTTACAGTGTGCACCTTGCTATAGGTTTGGATGTTTGATAATTACACATGTACATGACCACAGGGTACTCCTGCGATGATAGATGAGAGCACACCAAGAGCCTTTGCATATCCGCTAGCAGATGTCTGGTAGCATGGAGATATCCTTTTTTGGAGGGTATGCTTTGACTGTATACAAGCTATAGATGTGATATGGAGACCTTATTGTCAGATGATAGAGTGGCCGGATACCTGACATTAGTTGAGACACTTACAGTAGCGTAAGCTGCTAGAAGGTCCTACCAATCATGTCATGAAGTCATATTACTATGATAGGATGATGAGATAGTTTGGTTTGATGCAAGGAGTCCCTTAGACATTACCTCGATATGCGTATTCGATGAGATACTATCAGAGACCCGGTGCCATACATTGACCTATAGTAGTTGAAATTATGGATAGTGATATGGATGAGATCAAGGATATAGAGGTAGCTGCTAAGATATCCTATGCCCGTGTTAGTAGAGAGTATATCAGATACTAGTGTTTACAGGGAACCCATCCTATCTTCCCCGATGACTACCCCACAGGTGATCTAGGTCCTTCAGATAGGAAACACCGAGGAGATGACATACCAGTAGGAGAGGAGGAGGAGGATTAGAGAGATGAGGAGGAGCCTCCCTTTGAGGGAGATCCTATGGAGGAGGAGAGAGCAGAGGAGAGAGCAGAGGAGATGCCCCCAGGCTACAGTACAGGGATCGGTGATGAGGCAGTGTATGTTTCTCCCTTGAGATCACAGCGACCTCCTCGAGTGCACATAGAGACACCACCACCAAGGCCTAGATAGAGAAAGTGAGGAGAGAGTAGTCACTCCATGCCCCCACCATCTTGATCCTTTAGTGATGCCCAGGCCAGAGATCCACGTATGATACAACTTTTAGAATGTTTTTGAATAAATATTTTATTTGGAAGAAGAAAATAAGTTTTATGTTTGAATTTTGCAGGAAGCGTGGTGGAGTGGAGGAGTTTTGTATATGAGGTTCTGAAGGATACATGTATATCCTACCAACTACCAGCTAGCGAGAGAGATTCCCTTGTAGGACAAAGGGATCTCAGAAGACATGCAGATATCTTCCTATGTGTAAAGTGAGAGTTGAGATTATGCAAGGAGAGAGAAGAGAAACTGATGGCTAACATGTAGAGAGCTCATGAGGAGATCCAGGAGATGAGAATATTGAGGAGTTGCACATGGACTAGTGTTCCAAGATCCTCAGCCTCGCATCATAGATCTAAGAGAGCTGGGAGTCACTGTCCTTCAGAGCATCGTGATAGAGATTGATAGATATGGCACTTGTGCCACATATGTACCAAACTCAGAAAATTTTTATTTATAAAGAAAACTTTGTTTTTGGAACAATTAGTCCTATGATTGATTACTTTTTACTTTCATCAATGCACAAAAATTATAAAGAAAGAGGAAAGGAAAAAATATGTATAGAAGTATTCTAATTTATATAACTTATAAAATAATTATTCTATAAGGAACACATTCATGCATAAAGAAGACAATGAATATTTAGGGATAATAATGTTTGAGATGCATGATATTAATAGGTTCCCTAAGAGGAACGCCATTCATATCAACAATTTTATAAGCACCTAAATTAAAATCCTTAATTACCACAAAGGGTCCAAGCCAATTTGGACTAAATTTTCCTTTCTCACCAGGTAAAGAATTCACATTTCTTTGGTTCTCATATAAAACTAAGTCACCTACCATGAATGACCGTTCAATCACTTTGTGGTTATATTGTTTATGGAGTGATTTATGATAGGCCTTAATGTGTTCCAAAGAATTTATTCATTTTTCATCTAACATCTCCAATTCTTGTAATCGTTGTTCCCAGAAAGTATCTTTGTCAATGATCCCATGAAATGAAACACACAAGGATGGTATTTCAAATTCAAAAGGAATGATAGCATCAGTCCCATAAACAAGATTATAAGGTGAAGTACCAGTGGCCGTACGAACACTAGTCCGATAAGCCCACAAGGCATAAGTAAGTTGGGTATGCCAATCTTTCGCATGTTTATTAACTATTTTCTTTAATATTTGTTCAATAACCTTATTCGATGCCTTAGCTTGACCATTAGATTAAGGGTAGTAGGGAGTAGAAAATCTGTGTTGTATACGATATTTCTCCATAAATTTTGTGACTTCTTTGTTCTTAAAAGATGTACCGTTATCTGAAACTATCGTTGAAGGAATACCAAATTATGCTATAATATGGTTAAGGATGAAATCACAGATAACATCTGCAGTAGTAGAATAAATGGGGATAGCTTCTACCCATTTTGTAAAGTAATCCGTAGCTGTGAGAATGTACATATGTCATTGAGAAGAAGCCGATGAGATTTTTCCAATAAGGTCAAAACCCCAAATGCTAAAAGGCCACAGAGCAACTTGATTGCAAATCTCACGAGCATGAGCATGAATTAAATTACCGTTTTGTTGACACTGAGGACACTTTTTGAAAAATGTAAAGGAATCTTGCTCCATTGTTTGCCAATAGTATCCCATTCTGAGGAGTTTATTGACTAAGGATTCTCCACCAAAATGTCCTCCACAAGAACCAGAGTGAGCTTCTGCTAAAGCTATAGGTACTTCGGTCTTGTTAAGACATCTTAATAGTAAACCATTGTAAGAACATTTATAAATTTTTTCCCCTAAAATGATATAGCGAGCTGCAAGCTTTCTAATACAATTACATGTGTTCCTTGTTGCTGATTTTGGAAAAGTATTATCTTTCAGAAAATGAAAGATATGTGAATACCATTCATCTAAATGCAAATTATAACAATCCACGGTAACCCTATCAGAAATTGTGGGGAACTTAAGAGTGTTTATAGTAAATTGAAAGCCTTCCTTGCTATTCTCAAGGCAAACCAAAGAAGTCGTGCTTGCCATAGTGTCTGCATGTCGATTATCTTTCCTAAGTAAAGTTTGAATTGTGTAAGAAGAAAATTGTGAAAGAATATCTAGAACCACATATCAATATTGTGTCATCTTATCATTCTTAGTTTGATAACCTCCATTGATTTGTTCCACAATCAATTGTGAATCCCCATAAATTTCTAAGTTTTTAATATGAAGGGATAAAGATGCCCGTAAACCAGCTATAAGAGCTTCATATTCCGCAATGTTGTTAGTACAAGGAAAAGTTAATTTATATGACATAGGCATCAATTTCTTCATAGGAGGGATCAAGATAATGCCCACCCTAGAACCTATCTTTCACTTAGAACCATCAAAATATAATTCCCAAGTATCATCTTGTTTGATTGCCAATATATTCTCATCAGGTAATTCTACTGAGGTAACAGTTGTATTAGAATGAGGACAAGGAGCTTCAGCTAAATAATCTGTTAAAGGTTGTCCTTTAAGCGACTTCTGAAGGATGAAATTGAGATCAGATTCTGTGAGCAACATCACCCATTTTGCTAATCGACCAGAGAGATCAGTTTTTGAGAAAAGGTGTTTTAAAGGATCAAATTTAACAATCACATTGACTTCAACATTGAGTAAGTAATGCCGCAGTTTTTGACAAGCATAAACTAAAGCCAAGCATTGTCTTTCTAGTTGAGTATATCAAGTTTTATAATCCAACAAGGTCCGACTAATATAATATACTGGTTGTTCCTTTCCATCACTATCATGTTGAGCCAACAATGCACTTACAGCATTAGATGTGGCAGAAGTATGTAGATAGAAGGGTTTATTGAACTGATTAGGTTGTAAAATAGGAGGATTAGCAAGATATTCTTTAAATTGCTCAAAAGATTTCTTGCATTCCTGGTTCCAGCAAAAAGTAGTATCTTTTCTAAGTAAAGAAGTAAAAGGAACAGTCCTATCAACTAGGTTAGAAACAAAGCGACGAATAGATTGTATCTTTCCTTGTAAACTATGTAATTGAGAAATATTCTTAGTAGGAGGCATGTTAACAATAACATCAATCTTCTCAGTATCAACTTCTATACCTCGCTTAGAAATAGTAAATCCTAATAATTTTCTAGAATCAACTCCAAAAGCACATTTCTTAGGATTTAACCTCATGTTGTAACTCCTAATTCTTTCAAATATTTGTCTTAGAATGAACACATAATCTTCTCTTTGTATAGACTTTGCCAAGATATCATCCACATAATCTTCCAAAATCCTATGAATGTAATCATGAAAAATCAGAGTCATGGCTCGTTGATAAGTAGCTCCCGCATTTCTTAATCCAAAAGGCATCATGACCCAATAGAATGTCCCCCAAGGTGTAATAAATGCAGTCCTAAGTTGATCCTCAACAGGAATAAAGATTTGATTATAACCCAAAAATCCATCCATAAAAGATAATAATGCATGACCGGCTGTGGAATCCACAATCATGTCAATATTAGGTAATGGGAAGTCATCTTTTAGGGATGCTTTATTTAGGTCTCAGAAATCAGTGCACATTCTTATTTTTTTTCCTCCTTTAGAAACAGCCACAATATTGGAAATCCATTCAGAATAATCAATAGAGCGGATGAACCCGGCACCTAGTAATTTTTCAATTTCATCTTTTACGAGTAAGGCAATGTGGGGATTCATCTTACGAATCTTTTGTTTCACAAGTTTAGCATTGGATTTAAGGACAATATTATGAGTGACGATCTTTGGGTCTATACCTGGCATATCCAAATATGTCCAAGAAAAGATATCCTTATATTCAAGCAAGAGAGAAACCAATTGATCATGTTCATCTTGATTCAAACACTTCCCAATTTCGATTGTTCTTTCGACATCATTCTCATCTACTTGAACCTCAATGGTCTCAGTTATTAATAACTTACTTTGTATGGGAGAATCTATCGGCAAAGGGGAATATTCGATTCATCAAGTTCTCCGAAATAGGCTTCACTATTTAGGCAATATTTTTTCTTCTTTTATGATGAAATGTAGGTAGATCTTGATAAGCTCCTAAAAAATTAGTGAGGGCTTCATCCTCGGGAAAGATGTCCAAACTAGGTTTTTGATCCATGTCAAGGAGATGCAGATTAACCAATTTCAAATGTCCACAACAAATCTGATTAACATTAAGTGCCAAAGCCAATGGTTGCCTATAAGGATTGAATCCTAACCCATAAGTATAATCGCAACCTTCATTATCCATGGCTACTTGTATACCTTGTTCATACTTACCACAACCTTTCCTATAAAATCCTAATTTCTTGAGTAAATGATAACTAGAACAATACATGTCAGCCATATCAGATTGAATTAAAGGAGCGGCATATGTCACAATGTCATAGCAATCTAGTTTTATTGTCTCAATTGTTTCATTATGAGAAGTAGCAACAAAGTTACTTTTTAACACCTCAAGAAGTGGAGAAGGAATAAAAACTTGTTTTTCAAACTCAGTTTGTTCTTTCATAAATTCCAAATCTGATACTTTATAATCTCCTAGGAAAATAGGATTAAAATCCAATGTTCCCCAATCATCCTCTGTCAGGGAAGAAGATGGAATCTCATCTTGTTTAACCTCAGGTGGTTGTTCAATTTTTTTGATTGGTTGTATAGGCTCAGGGGCCTTAGCATATTCTGTGTTTAGGCAGGGATTTGATTCATCATCCGCATGTAGTGTGTACATTAGCTTATTGTATATGAACCTAACCTTGCGATGGAGAGTAGAAGGAACCGCATGCATAGTATGTAACCAAGGTCTTCCTAATAGAAGGTTATAATTGAGTGGTCCCGGCATAACATGGATAGGAGTGTAAAAAAGCACAGGACCGACTTTAATGGGAAGCATAATAATACCCAAAGTTTTCTTTGCAATATTATCAAATCCATGAATAGGAATATTATCTAGTTGAATAGTTGTAAGATCGGCCTTAATTGCCTTAAGCATATCCATGCTACAAACATTAAGCCCAGATCCATTATCAATCAATGTTCTGTGAATGATACTCTGATTGATAGAGACATCAACCATAAGAGCATCATATTGATTTTGCACCTCAACAGTAGGTAAATCATTATTATAAAACACAATAGGAGATATAGAAGGCATAGTATGCATGCACTCCAGAAATGAGTTAATGTTCTCTTGATTAGGAGGTGTAGCAGGGAGAGGAGATAAGGCTTTTTGCAATGCCTCATGATATGTAGGGGAAGTTTGAAGTAATTCCCATAAAGATATCTTAGCCAGAGTAGCACATAATTTTTCCACTAAGTCATATTCCTTAAAGGAAGAAGGTAAGCTAGGTGCTTGAGGGAGCACGGGTTGAGAAGGAGGTAAAGTTTCTGGGACAGAACGTTGAGGATTATTTCGTGTGCAATAAGCATGCGAAACGAAATCTGTTTTATCAAAGAAATCCAAGGGATCTCTGGGTTTTCCCTTAATTTTTATTTGAGGACATCCTTTTACCATCATCAAAGGTTTGGGAAATAATTTTTACATGTCTCGATGTTGAAAATAGAGGAATATGAAGGTAACCATGCATACACTCTATGGTAAAAGTCAATTGAAGAGGTTGTGGAGGAGGATGAAATAGGAAGAGGATCTATGAGGATCGCATTCAAACCATTTTCATTCTCACTTCCATGTACCTCATTAAGGGATCTATCATTTTGTACAACAAAATCCTCATCAAAGTATTCAAAACAAAAATCATACATGTTGAACACAAGAA
>MU225789.1:1961411-1972420 GCA_018584345.1 Thuja plicata
GAATCCACTAGATCCTAACCCTAATTTCTCCTACACATGTATAATCAAGCACAGATGCAAAACCTAATATGCAAACATACTAAATAAGGGTGCTAAACCTATCAAAATGGAAGTGCTTCCATTTTAATATGATACAACAACAACATTGTGTCTTTCATCAATAATTGAATATTGCAAATTGTTCAATTATTTGCTAATATTGCTTTCCTCTTGGCCAAATTAATCATTTCCTAATTGGTCTTGATTAATCCTAAATATTCCTAAACTGATCCTATTTGATCCTAAACAATACCAAACTATATTAAATCATCCTATATTAATTAAAATCAATCCTATTCTCTTCCTGATCAGTCCAGGATCATTTTGGACTCATTCCAACCATTCTAGATCATTGTCCAAGATATTTGATGCCTAATCAACTCACTTTAAAGTCAATCAAATCCTTTCCAAGTCTGGTCAATCTTGTCATCATTATTTCAATCTTATCATTATAGGGGCATTTTTTAAGTTCATCAATACTTCGTATCTTTTCATCATCCATTTGATAGCATTGTCCAAGTTCATCGATCCCTTCACTATCAACCTATCATCATCAATTCAATAGCATTGTCCAAGTTCATCAATGATATTTTAGATCATTATTATTTCTGGAGCATTTTCCAAGTTTATCAATGTCTCCTTGTCCTTATCAATCCTCTAGCATCATCAAATTTCATTCACGATATTTAATCATTTTCATACATCATTATTTGAGTGCATTGCCAAAGTTCATCAATACCTTGGAACTATCATAAACCTTATCAATATAATCAAAATCAATTCAATTTGGCCAATGATCCAATAATTTTTCCTCTTGGGATGAATGACCTATGGTTTATCCCTAGCTTTTATATATAAATTATATTTATTCAATCCTTACCCTAAGTCTCTACAATTAATTAATTGAATGGCTAATTTCCTAATATATGTAATTTTTAATTTAATTTACATTAATTGCCTTTTGTGAGAAATATTGAATTCTTAATTGATTTGATTCCTCATAAATCCACCTCACCTATTCCCTTCCTATTTTATAGCCTCCATCTCTTATTAATTATCCTCACCTCTTACATCTTCCCTTCCACCTTTCTTACACCTTTCCACCGACTAATTGGGCCTCCATTGTGTCATAATTTGTCATAATTATGACATATTTCAATCTTCTTTTTACCAAGTGTGATTAACCTTGCAAATTTCTAATTTGCACATTCAATTTTTAATTTTGTAATTTGAGCTTTCATCTCCTTCAAATTGAGATTATTTTGTCTTCTTTTGGTTAACCATTATCTCCTAGTATTCTTGATATCACTTTGTCTTTCAAATATTTGTACGATTGTGTCATTAGAAAAGAACTACATTAATCAAATCAGTGGAGGAGAAAGGAGAACATTTGAGCTTTAATTGAAGGGGGTTTTATGTTTCCTTGTATATATTTTTAACTCACATTTCAATGGCTTTAATGATATATTAGATGGGTTTTAATATTGTTTACAGTTTTTCTGGGTACTCTAGATATGTATTATACGCCTTTTTCTAGTCTTACATTTGATGAACCTGATGTGAAATCTATAGGTACTAGGAAGAAATTTGCGCAGTTGGTCTAAATTCATATGCAGTTGGTTTAGTTATGCATAGTTGGTTATTAGTTTTGCGCACTTGGTGCTCAGAATTTTGCACTTGGTCGGGCTTCCTGTGCACTTGTTCATGAGTTGTGCACTTGGGCCTCTAATACCACGCACTTGGGCCTTGGATACCATGCACTTAGTCCTCTGGTAGTCCGCGCTTGGTTATCTGATACTGTGTAGTCGGTAAAATGGATTGTTTTCATGCTATATTTTGAGTTTCTTTATTCCTAAATTTGTTTCTGCACTTGACATGCTAGATTTCCATGTTACTGGGGATATGTGCAGCATTTTGGTAATTGTGAGATAAAGAATGAATCATAAACTACTAATGATTTTGGTGGATGATGCTTTCCAAAGACATTGTGTGTCTTCCAAAACTTTCTTGTCTTCTTTTAGTAATTAAAAAAACACTTCACAAATGGTGCTTAAAAAGAATCACTTTGCTTATGCATTTGAAGTGTCTTCAAGAATTGTAATCCCAAAGAATTGCATGAGTGTATCCTCTCCCCTTGCCTTCGTAGATCTTGGGTGTAAGATAAATTCATATAAATCTAAATTAGTGTGGCTACCTCTCGAGAGCTTTAATAGATCTGATGAGAGGGATTGTCAAACCAGTAACAGGCTAAAGCCAAGTCCTTTTGAGCTGGTATATAAGAAATTTCATTTTGATTAGTGTCATATTGAACAAGTTTTGATTATGTTATATCAGGAAGAATATCTCCCCCAATACCCTTGTGGTGCGTAAAAACCTACAGAACGTAACTTTTGTAGGCTGGGAGGCCTCCATAATGGGGTTAATCAACTACAAGTATAACCACCTAAATGGATGCCTAAACTAAAAACTTTGTTATAGTGACCAAAAACTATCTATCTATAGGCGTGGAAGTTTCGAGACTGATCAATACATCCCACATTTTCATGGCTCTTAGTAGAGACAAAATTCTCTTGGGAAGTGATTACCCTTAGGATTCAAAGCTTGGTATGCCTGAGAAGTGAGTGCATCGTAAGGAGGATCCCGTGCCTCCAAGCTTCTAAGTTTTCCGCTATGAGTATGTGTGGCTGAACTTTGTTCAAGTGGTAATTCAGAAGATACTATTCTAGCTTACCTAGTTTGGGGTGTTTTTTTTCTTTTTACAATAGCCATTCTTCTTGATGTGTCTTGTGTGATTACTTCAAAACCTTAAGAATAAAAATTCTTAAAACACTCTTCTTAAAAACACTTTTCAAGATCATTCCTAAAATGATAAAATGATCACAAACACCTTGTATCAAACATTTTTGGGTAAACATATGGAATCTCAAAACTTTCACTTTGGAGCCTTATGGTATGCTTAGTAGTATTCATTCTACTTATTCATACCATAATCCTCTTCCATACATTGCATTAGTCCCTTTTTATTTGCATTTCAAATGCATCTTGCATCTAGCCCTTATTAAAGGTCCTCATAATTCTCCCTCTTGCACAAGTCTTCATTATAATTCCTTTTGCATAAAGATTTCATTTTAGATCCCCTCAAAAACCTTTGCAAAAATCCTAGAAAGAATCCAAATCCTAGAGTCTTTCTTTATGATGCTGAAAGAAATATCTTCACTTGGTTTCTTTGTCCCTCAATTCAATCTCATTTTATCAATTGGTTGAAATCCACCTTTTTCATGCTAGATTCAACCTAGTACTTTTCATCATAATTGTCTCTTGTCCCTTTGGTCCCCTTTTCAAGTCAAGTTCCTTATTCAACCTCCTAATGTTATACTCATAAATTTGTATTCTTTCCAAAATATTTTTCCCCCAAGTAAAAAATCCAAAACAAAAATTTCATAGGCCTTAGATTGAATTTTGAATGAGATCCTTTCATTTCTAAAACTTCTTTTTCATTCTAAGATCCCTCCAAAATCCAAAAAAAACTAGCACTTCCACATAGTCATCATGTCAGTCTCCACAAGGTCTCAAACATCCAAAAGGCAACAAGGTTCCTATCAACCTATGTTTACATCACAACCAGAATCTCAACCACCTTTTTATCCAAGATGAGGTGTAACATTTCAAAACCAAGGTGACCTAATCAACATGCAATCTCTGGAATAAGTACATCAAACATTTCATGATTCAAGACATGTTACATTATCACAAGGACCTACCACCACACAGGTGTTCCCTTACATAAGACAAGGTAATGAATGACCTTTGCAACATGGGGTATCCTCTAAATACTTCACCAATTTTTAGTAGAATTCAATGGGGACCCCCACCAAACTGTGAACCAATTTTCATGACTATGCAACCAGGTCATGGTAGTGTTCCCCCTATGCCTCAAGAGGAAAACCAACAAACTTTTGAATTTGATAAACCCCAACCAACATACTTACATCAAGAACCCATTTCAAACATGGATTTTGGGTCCTATCAACCTCCTTTACCAATCCAAGACAACCAAAATCTCAAAAATACCTCAAATATCTCCTTGGATTCTGAAGATTCACATGCGACATACATTTCCCTCAAAGAATTACCTATAGGTGAGATTAATAAAGGAATAAAAGAAAAAATAATTTGGAATACATTAGAATATCTCATGACTCAAGATCTGAAATGATATATCAAAGTAATACAAAAGGAAAATACTCAATTACTCTTGGAATATCAAAATCCTACACAATCTACTTTGGAATAGAACCAAGCCCTAGTGATTTGGGATAAAGAAAAAGGGTGAAAAACCTCTGATTAGTCAACTATGAAGGTAGCACAAAAAATACAATGAAATGAGTTAACTATTGAAATTCCTCCAAAGGAATATTTTGTGCCATTAAATAATTTTTTCAAATGACATTACGACCTCCTTCAGAGACAATGGATACTACAAAAGCCTCTCAAATATATCCTCAAAGGAAACAGAGGCTTGATTTTAAGAATCATTCTCTAGTTATTCAACACCAAGAATAATGTGTTCACATTTCCCCTTGGAGAATGCCACCTATACCGTCTTTTGAAGAAACACAACAAAGTGGTCCTCCTTTGGTAACACATTCAATAATCCAAGGAAGTACTTCCACTATGAAGACATCTAAAGGACCACTCAAAGAACCACTAAGGGTACCCAAGACAGATGCATCTCATGTGACCACTAGAGTTATGCCAAGTACATCATTTGAGCCAAATAAGAAGGGCATCATTGACATTTCACCAATTCCACCTAAGGTGACTCAACAACCACATATGGAACAACAAGCTCAACAAACACATGTGGCACAACAAGCACAACAATCCCAAGCATCTCAACAAGTACAAATAGTAAATGTAACACAACAAGCACAACAACCATATGTAGCATAAGTCAATATGATGTCTCAAGAGAAAAGATCAAAGCATAAGACTCTAACTCTTGGCAGTATACTTGCACCACTAAGATTTCAAAAATAATGTAACGTGCAACAACAAATGATGCAAGTGGGTCAAGAACCTTATCCTGTTGCGCAACATGTGTAAGTCCCAATGATGCAACAAGTGCACCCATAACAACACCAACATCAATATGTTCAATAACATTTATGTCAACAACAACAACATGCTCAAAAATAGTAGCATGCTCAACAAAAATGACAACAATATACTCAACAACAACAAAAACATGTCCAACAAAAAAAAATATTCCGCAACGATAACAATATGTTCCACAACAACAAAATGTTTCGCAACAACCACAATATATGGTGCAACCTCAAAAACAACAACCTGTGTCATAGTATGTGCCACAAAAACAAGTGTATGCACCAGGGTATCAACAAAAAGTCTCTCAACAATATTATATGCCACAAGGTCAGCAGTATGGAATTCCACCAATAATCAAACAAAAAGTGGACGATCCTAAACAATATTTGAGACAACAAATTGCACCACTTGAAGAAATATCTTTCAAATCATCAGAAATAGATACTCTTGAATATAATTAGTACCTAGTAGCTCATAAAAAAACACATCATTCTAATACGCATGAAAAAGATATAAATTCTTTACATAATGATGACATGGTTCAATAGATCCAATGCTTACAGAAGAAAATTAATGACATGTGATTCAAGGACAAGAAGACACTTTATACGAAATGGGATCTATGTCGTAATCCATTTGATGAGAGTCTATATATGCCTCCTTTTCCAAATAACTTTTAAGTACCAAAATTTGAAAAGTACAAAGGGAAAGGTAATCCAATTGAACATGTTATAGAGTTTTATACTTCTTGTATCGAAGTTAATCATGATAACACATATCTCATGAGACTCTTTCCTAGAAGTCTTGGGGGACAAGAAATGGAATGGTATTCAAAGTTACTAGGCCATATAAGATCGTGGAAGGAATTTGCAAAGAAATTCATCTCTCATTTTGTGTTTAACATATCAAGTGAAGTTACATTGACTGATTTTTGCGTAGCTAAACAAAAAGTTGGAGGATCATTTATAACCTTCTTGTTATGGTGGAGAAATTTGGTTACTCAATGTCCCTTTAATGTTCTAGAAGAACAAAAAATATGTTTATTTATTCAAAATCTTGTGCCATAGATGATGTATGAGCTAAAGATGAAATGACCAAGAACCATTCAAAAGCTCATGAAAAAGGGAATTGATATTGAAGATGCTCTTATTCAGAAAGGAGTCCTTAAGATTAGCAAAGATAATAACAATGCGAGCACTTCAGGTAAGACAAAATTATGGTCTCAGAATAAATAGTTCATGAATGATGGCATTGTCGATGCACAAATAGTCAACACGATACAAGAAAAGGTCAGTCTCAAAGGGTCTAATATTATGAATACATAGATAGTGACTCAAATGCCACACAGATAGTGACTCAAACACCACCTCCAGCACAACCTCAAGAACAAGAAACTAATAATTGATCAAGACATATCTTCCAATATCGATCACACCATTTTAAAAACTCCTTTGTTAGCTCATAAGAAGGGAAACACATCTAGTTCAAATTCAAATTCAAAGACCAATGTCAACTATACCTAAACTAGCCATGACTATACCATAAACTTCTTTTCTAAGTCAGATGCACATGTGTCCACTTTTACTATCAACAAATGTTCCCTAATGTGTAGTCTCCACTCGTCATACCAAGATTATTATCCCTAGAGCACCGCCTAGACCCAAAGTGTCTTCTGAGTAAAACCTTGTTGATCAGCTTGGTAAAACCCCAACCCTGATTTCTCTCCTTGACTTGCTAGGTAGATCCCCCCAGCACAAGGAATCCTCAATAAATCCCTGAAAGATTCTAGTGTCCCTAATGACATTGATACTCACCAATTCCAGGGCATGATAGGGAACTTCTCTGCATCCCATCATGTTACCTTTTCAAAAGATGGTGTTCCACAAGATAGACTCGGTCATAATGATCCCCTACACCTTGAAGTTTTTGTCCATAATTGTAAGGTCAGATGATTCATGATAGATGGTGGAGTGGGGCTTAAAAATTTTACCTTGAAGGTTGTCCTTGGTCTTGGCTATAATGAAATTGATATTGATCCATCTAGGAAAATCACAATAAAAGAATATGATAACATTGAATGTCCTTCCAAAGGACTCATTATACTACCCATCATAATTGGTCTAGTTATTGAGAATACCTTGTTGCAAGTCTTGGACCTAGATCTCCCTTATAACATTATCTTGGGAATCCCTTGGATCCATACCATGAAGGAAGTTCCCTCCACATATCACCAATGTCTGAATTTTTTCCATTATGGAATTAAGATCACTATTCCAGGATATCCTAATCATTTTCATTTTTGTGTTGATTTGAAAGAATCTCCCACACAATAGATACCTACCAATAGTAAAGGAACATCAACCAATTATTCCAAGTATGTTGATGGATCCACTCTCACCAAGATAGTCAAAGGAAAGATAAAGGTTGCAGAGAGTATACCATGGCTCAAGAATTTCACATTGGGAAGCTTCCTCTTTCCCCAAAATCTTATGAAAAGCCACGATTGTTGCAAAATCAACCACCAAAGACCACACCGAAAGTTAAAACCTCAACCACATTCACAAGTTGGTGAGGATTACATGAAGAACGTGTGTATGAAAACACATCTACATGGGTTTATAAAGATTAAAAAAAACATCAAACCTACTCAGATACCCATTGAAATATATGGACCAGGATTCACATTCATGCAGAGAAAAGGATATGACAGGTGTAGTGGTATCAGTTCAAAAATGCAAGGGATTGTCAAACCTATTGCTATAAAAATAAATCCCCCTAATTTGGGGCTTGGATTTAAACCCTTGTGAATTGGCTCTTCAAATGCTAATTTTACCTCATGTAAAATTATGGATGTTGTTTGTGAATAGATTTTCACTTAAAAAGAGCATCAACACATAATGACTCATAATACCAAGATAGAATTACAAATGCTCCTAATATTTGGGTAAGATATACAATGATTATATTCCCTCTAAATTTTCCTGGGTATAACTCCCCATGTGATATTTCCAATGAACTCACTAAACTACTAACAGAGATTCTTTTAACCTGAAAGAAAGTAAGGCACACAAACATGTACCCATCAACATGGAATAGATGCAAAATATTTAAAAAACTAAAAAAATGATACAAATATCATTTCTCTAACCTTTATATTATAGATAAAATGAAGGAAGGAAGGCATATCATTCTCTCCAAATACATTAATAGCCAAGGCCCAAAGATCAAATGATAAACATGTATGCAATTAGATAGAGTTAGATTCAGGGAAAGCTGAAACAATTCAAAGATTAATTTCAATATGAAAAAAAGCATCCAGACTCAAAGATCTGGTATACAAATATCTCCCCTTTGTGAACACACAAAAAGACAACAAAGATCTTCTTTCCACTCTACATAAAAACTATTTAAAAATAAAAATATTCATCATCTCCACTACATCAAAATAAGAATTAGAATCCTCCCCTTCCTGTAGAACACAGGATGCTGAAATGACATACATGATTATATTTGGATAGGTGCCATACATTAGTCTTTTCTTTATCGAAATAAGTTGTGTTCCTTCCATCATTTTATCTCTAATGTGACTGTCGTCGGCATCTTTGATAGTGCTTTACTTTGTTACTCATATATTAGAAACCCAATATAATTTGGAAAATTGCTCTAGGGAGAATCTGGATAATTATGTTTTCCCAAACATATCAAACATTTAGTCTGATCCAACAATGGGATTGTGATTTATGTCCCCCAAACTGAGACAATTTTTTTTCTTCCTTGGGAAAATTTGTTGTTACATGTTGCATTAAAAATTACAAACAATATATATGTCAATACTTACACATGGACCACCATCTTGAGCTACTCTTATAAGGAATGAATTCTATACTAAGGAAGAGATCTCTTTAGAATAGATTAGGATTTTATCTCTTCTGATTGTTCATGACATCATGCTACTAAAAAAATCCTTTAAAAATGTTATCATCTGCTATCCTTTGTTATCAACATATGGGTTCATAACTGAATTCAACTTTAAGGAAGCCAAATATCATTTCATAACATGAAGTTTTAACTTTTCATTTGTTATTTTGGCTATCTTGAATGTGATCAAAATGTTTTCATTCTTAGTTCGGTAATCATTTTTTTTAAACATCTCTATTGTTAAAACTTGAACAATTTGAACATACATATTCTAAACCTTCAAACTTGATTGAACTACTTTGAAACTTTTGAACCCGATTGAACAGCTTTGAACCTTTTGAACCTGATTGAACTACTTTGAACCTTTTGAACTCGATTGAACTTCTTTGAACCCGATTGAATTGATTTGAACTATTTCAACCCGATTGAACTATTGAACCGGGCTTAACCTAGATGAACATCTCAAGGGGTTTCAAGGCCTATTCTCCTATTTCTAGAATTTAACATGCAACATAGACATAAATTTTTTTTTAAAGAAGGACATGCAAGTATGGGCATTTTGATTTTAAAAACTTTTAAATTTTGGGTACATAAGTGGGCCAACAGATGTTTTGAATGATGAAAAGGCATCTGAGGTTCCATGTTCTGAACTACCAATTCCAATGAGTGGGAATGGATTTCATATTCCTCAATTTCCTATGAGCTTGACCATGTCTTTCCTGAGTCTGAGGACCCACCAATTGAGGATAAACATGTTGATGACCCTCCCCCCCTTAAAAAACTTGTCTTGATCCCTAGGACAAAAATTTTTGGGATCCTAGTCCTAAAACTTCTGAATATGAAGCCTCTAACACTAAAAAAATTGATATTTATATATTTTCCCTTACATTTGGCTTCAAAAACATTTTCAATACCGACGATGACATCCCATTGGTTTACCCTGAATTTATTGATTGGGATCAATAAAGATCACCGAGCTCAGATTGCTTTGAAAATGATGAAGTAATAGAGGAATTCTTTGAGCTCTGAGAAGGCATGCCATTTGGCGATCATAAAGAAGGATTCTCTATTGATCTTCTTGCCACATCATATTTTGGGGAGTCAACTCCATCTTCCAGTCACAAAAGTGAAAATGATAAAATAAAAAAATGAAAAAATGAAAAGAATAGGTCTTCTGGTGAAAACTAAAAGGCAGCATTAGACAATACAAAAGTAAAAAGGACATATTCAAGGCTGAAAACCTCTTTGAGGCACCCAAGGACGGAATATTGTACGTACCCCCTTCGAAGGAGACATCAAAAATGTTGATTAAAATGGCTGAGGAAATCAAATTGGGAATGCCAAATAACCCAAAAATCATACACTTTACAACTTCATTTTCACAACAAGAATATAAGAGTTTGTCAGATTCTTTCTAGAAAGACAGATTAATTTTTCCTGGTCCTACATAGATATGCCTGGCTTGGATCTAGAATTATTTCTTCATCACTTACCTTTGAATCCAGGTGTGAAACCAGTGAAACAAAAATTAAGGAAAATGCATCCTCAGGTAGCCCTTTTGGTAAAGGCAAAGTTTAAAAAGTTGTTGGATGTTGGTTTCATCAAGCCGATAGAGCATTCAAATTGGATTTCAAATCTAGTACCTAATAGAAAACATATTTGGGGCATAAGGATATGCACTGATTTTCATGATCTAAATAAATCATGTCCTAAAGATGATTTTCCATTGCCTAATATTCACATCATTATAGACATGACTGTGGGATACGAGATGCTATCCCTGATGGATGGTTTCTCTGGTTATAATAAAATTTGAATCGCTCCTGAGGGTCAGCTTAAGGAAACCTTCACATGTCCTTGGGAAACTTACTATTGGAATGTCATGTCCTTCGGCCTCAAGAATGCTGGAGTAACATATCAACGAGCAATGACTATAATCTTCC
>MU225789.1:1988276-2025981 GCA_018584345.1 Thuja plicata
TGTGGCAATGAGTTGTATTTCAATCCTATTTTCTCTAAATAACATTTATGTTCCTATTATGGAACTCCATATTATGTAAACAATGTTAGCCTAATATTTGGGGGCTCTTTGTCTTGCATAGTATTGTTAGCGATATAATAGGTCCCCTTTCATCCTTGTCCCTACACTTGGGGGGGCATGGATGCCATCTCCTTCTTTTCTGTCTTTTCGGGATCCACTTTTCCCTTGGTTAAGAAGTATTTATCTATTATGTGATATCCAATCATACATGAAAATTTTGGTTTGCATTGAGGATCTATGTCCTTGATTATAACTTATTTCATTGTTTGACATTGGGTTTCCATGGTTGATAAATCTCACCTTGGAAACTGAATCATGTACTATCCCTCACAAGGGTTACTTTTTCACTTCTTTCATGATATCTCTTTGCATTCGTCCCTTCCATGGCCTCATAGGAGTTGTGACCTTCTTGGCTTGGACTGGGTGTTTTCTATGGATATTGTCTTGATGTTGAAGAAGGCTTTATCCTTCCTCTTTTCTTTCCTTAACATGTCAAACTAGTATGTACTTTGCCATATTAAGGAGGGGGCATATACACTGCCTCCCTCATTTTATATTATGCATTTTTGTTCTAACATTTTGTTTTTTAGCATGCTAAATCCTCTGAGGGTAACGCACATAAGTTGCTAAATCTTGAAGAGATACGCATTCAATTATAATTCAATATACTAAATCCTCAGAAGGTAACGCACATAAGTTGCTAAATCCTGAAGAGATACACATTTTACAAATGTATTCCATGGTGATATAAGAATATGGATCCATGGGTACTTCATAAAAGCCATCATAAGATGCACTACATACATGCACAAAGCCACAAGAAGGTGCACAACTTTATGGGGGTGACTATCAAGTTCTTGCTTGATGGGCCATCCTATCCTTTTTGTGGTTCATAGTGAGATACACACATCTTACTGGGCGAGTTAACCACTCTTCTCTCTCTTTTTCTCCTTAACTAAGTGATGTCTCTCTTATCATGATCTTAGGGTTGATAAAGAATTAAGTCCCTTGGGGGCTTGAGGTTTTCTTTATCCCTTTTTGATTCCAATAAGACTATCTTTTTTGTATATTCTCCTTTACCAAGAGTTTGTGTTGAACTCACACTCTTGCTAAAGTGGGGGCTAATTGTATAGTCAAAAAATGGAAGCACTTCCATAGGAGACTAGTTTAGCCTTCCAAGTGAGTGGTTTGGGGTCATCTGATCTTGACATGGCTTCCCCCCTGACCTGCCTTTCTAACCTCCATTTTATGACCTGATTTCTGCATTCTGGGTTTCTGACTTGTGATCCTCAGATCTGAGGACAGGGTCGACCTCCTAGGATAGGGTCTACCCTAACCTAGGATAGGGTTTACCTCAACCCTATCCTAGGATAGGGCCAACCTCGACCCTATCCCAGGGTCCAAATCCTGGGAACTTTTGGTTTTCGGGATGTCCATCTTCACAAAAAGTTTTCTCCCGCTTCCGGGTCGGCTGTTTCGGGTTCCGAATTGGTTGATTCCTAAATTATATTTAATATAGGTCCTATCCTAGGGTTAAAGGCTTAAATGATGATTTAATTATCCTATATGGTCCTCCTTAGAATATTGTGCCCTAATTTCATATAAAAGGGAGCTTTCTCCTCTCATTTTCTCTAACCATCATCAAGCATCATCACGCAATTGAGAAGGATTTTCAAGTGCAATTCAAGAAAGCTAAGGAGAAATATTTCAAGCAATAATCCATCCATTTTCATGAAGGAGATCCATTGGAGGCCATTGAAGGATTCAATCTACATAGTGCCCTTTTGGTGATCTCTCCATCCACCTTCTTCCAAGCCTCTTCCAAATTCAAGAGCTCATTCAAGACTTGGTGTTGGAGTTCTACAAGTGATTGATTGAAGACATTCTACATTCTAGATCCATTTGATGCATACATACTTGTGGATTCACGGATTCGAATCTACCACAAGGGCTTCCATATAAGCAAGGTGAATTTATGTGTTTACTTTGTTTATCTCTGCAATTTCAATTATATATATTGAGGTTAATTCCAAAACTGGGGTTTGACCAAGGCAAACCCATTTCCCCCAACAAACAAATATTTTTCTTGTAGCTACATGTTCGGGACTGTAGATCTGAGGCCAGATCTTGATACCCTTTTCAGATTTCTTTCGGACTGTGTGAACAGGGAAACTTTTGGATTTGAGCAGATCGAGTTGGCAAAAGTGGTACAGGGTTGACCTTTTTCATAAGATGACATCAGAATGGAAAAATATTTCTAGGTTTTGTCCATCTCTCTATTCTGGTTTGGTATCAACTTTCAGCATCTCTAGAAATAGTCTACATATCTCAGAAAATAGCAATCTTTGATCTGCCACTTTGTAAGGTTGGTATTTTCTCCTATTCTTTTCAATTAATGTCATTAATCATATTAATCAATCAATTTACAAAATTTAAGATCCCTTTTCTTGGTCTCTTTCCAAATATTGGATTCATTTGTGTATTAACCCTTTGGGGTTGATCAAAGTTGGATCTCCTATTTGTGTATTTGAGGGTGAAAGAAAGGAGCATCTTATCTTCCCTTAATCACAATCACAATTACAATATACAATCAACACAAATAACAATTAACAATCCAAACCCTCTCCTTAAACCACAATTTTCTCCTTTACATTTTATTAACATAATATTCACATCAACATCTCATCAACACTATATTTTTTATGTTACATATACATCCATGTGCACATATTTTCTAACAAAAAGAGGTTTTGAGTTATGGATCAATTTTGTCTCTAGGTTTACAACTAGCCTAATTGATTGTAAATTAATGTTTCATGCTGAGGTTTAGGGATCAACTTGGTTTATTTCTCAATTACTTTTAGGGTTAATTTCTTTGTGGTTAGGCTGTTCATGTTGGTTTCTAGTGTTCTAGTTGAAGGTCAGGGTTCATGTGTTGGTTGAACATGTTAGGGTTTATGTTGGTTTCTAGTACGTGCTCTAGTTGAAGGCTAGGGTTCATGTTGGTTGAACATGTTATGGTTAATTTCTCAATTGGGTTTAAGGATCTACTTTTAAATTAGGTTTACATGGTAAGGGTTCATATATGTTTGTTTAGTGTTAGGGTTTATGTTGGTTAACATGTTCCAGTTTCATGTTAGTTTCTAGCTAATGACATGTCACATGATAGATAAAATAGATAAAAGAAAACACTTGAATACATGAATGTTCGAAAGAAAAATTCAATTTAGCACGTTAAGGTTTATGTTGATTTATGTTTCAATTCATGTTGGGTTTCTATTAGGGATCAATATGGTCAAGGTTTTGTGTTAGGGTTCATGTTAAGGTTTAGGTTAAAATTCATGTTTTAGTTTCATGTTAGGGTTCAATGTGTTGGTTTCATATTAGGGTTTCACATGTTAGGGTACAATTTTATGTTTAATACATGAACGTTGTAATACTAATATTTTATAATGTCTTGTAGTTCATTTTACTAATTTTTTGTAACATTTTGCTAAGATTTTCTTAGGGTTCATGTTAGAGTTCAATATGTTTAGGTTTCATGTTAGGGTTCAATATGGTTAAGGTTTCATGTTAGGGTTAATGTTAGAGTTTAAGTTGATTTATGTTTTAGTTTCATGTTAGGGTTAATTTTATTTTTTTTTAATTAAAAGTGGACAAGCCACTGAATATATATTTATTATTTATAAAAAAGCATGGTTCAAAAGCTCAACCGGGAAAGAACCAGCAAGAAAACCCAGAATCATCACTTTGTACAATAGGTTTATTTATCAAAATTTTCTAATTTTAACCTCATAGAGGATACAAAAATACTGTATATACAGTAATACATCATTGTTGATACAGCATCAAAAACATTGCAGCAATTAAAACCATTCTTCATCCTTCCTCCATCTCTGCATATTCAGGCTCACCAGTGCAGCCTTATTAGGGTTAATTTGTAAGAGTTTATGCTGATTAATATTTCAGTTTCATGTTAGGGTTAATTTGTTAGAGTTTATGTTGATTTATGTTTCAGTTTCATGTTGGTTTTATGTTTTGTAATATTTTCCTAATGTTTTGAAACATATGTAATAAAACAAAATTAATTAACTAAATAACATTTTCCTAATGTAACATTTTCCTATTGTTTTGTAGCATTTTCCTAATGTAACATTTTCCTAATGTTTTGTAACACTTTCTTATTGTTTTGTAACATTTTCCTATTGTTTTGTAATATTTTCCTATTGTTTTGAAACATTTGTAATAAAACTAAATTAATTAACTAAGTAACTAACATATAATCTTAACTGAAAAAACATTAAATCTACATAAAACAATATTTTATATTTTCTAAAATTAAAAAATAACAAAATTAAAACAAGAAACATCAAATAATAGTGCAACTACATTAATTTAACTAAAGAAAACTTAAAAACATTTTTAAAAAAAAACAACCTATTTTTGGTTGAAGTACCCCTATTCCACTCTGTAATTCTCGAAAGGCGCTCAGTGCAAATGATCTTCTCAAACCAAATTTTGGGGTATATATAAGTTTTATGGGTTCGGGCTGAAACTGTTTCAGCCGGACCTGTTTTGGCCTGAACCCATCTACCACATAGTGCCGCGTGTGTGCTATGTATGTTTGGCCAAAATAGGTCCAGCCAAAACTACCAAAATGGTCCTCAAGTGTGACACAGCTCCATACTTTTACCCAGTCTTTATTCTATCTAGGGGCAGATTCTTGGCAATAATTGAATTCAAACTGGGAGAAGACCTTGAACATGGTTGAGTCATGGGGTTCATCACTTATCAGATTGGAGATAGCAACTTGTAAATATCTTAATGTCCTAAAAAAACCCTAAAGATCCAAATTAGAAGCTGAAAATCCCAAAAATATGCATAATGTCCTGAAAAAATCAATAAAAATTGAATATGATCCTAAAAAAAGACCATAAAAATCACATATGATGCTAAAAAAAGTCTTTGAAAATTGTAAAAATTCATGACAAAATCCCTAAAAAGAGTAAAAACCGGAAAAAATTTTAAAAATCATAAAAAGTCCTGAAGATCACAAAAAAATTTAAATATCTCAAAAAATTAAAAAATTTGAAAAAAGTATCTTGAAAATTTGCAATAAATTTGTACATACTTGTCTTTATTTTTCTGAACAATCATTAGGTATGTAGACATCAGTGGAAGAATCATCATCATGTGCTTAACAAAATCATGTTCTCACAAACGCGAGCTGAAGCAGGTTGACTCAACACTCAATCTAGTTGAAATTGTTCGATCTTTCAATATCTTCTATCAACCAATCAAAATATTCAGCCTATCAGTCCAATCATCCAATCATTCAATCAAAACCAAGCTATCAACGAAGAACACTTATTGCAAGTAACAAAAATATCAGAATGGTTGTTGGTTAACATTGTTTCAGTGAGTGTTTTACCTTTTATTGATTTTCTTTTGGGCATGTTCCTATAATACTCGATGATATTATTAAACTTATGAGAGTGGATAGGATGGTTCATGATCAGTTTTTTTGCTTTGAATTTTTCATGTTTGGTGATCTCATGAAATTCTGGGGCATACCTTTTATATGCTTTAGGACAGATAAGATCACTCTTTGTCTGCATCATGTTTGTTTACGCAAAAGGATTTATTTCTCGCTCTGCTATTTATGTCAGGATGTGCCACATCCAATTTTCCTTATCAAAATAAGCTCTTATGACATAAATGCACTTATAAAAGAAAGTCTCATTTCTTACTAATATTTCTTCATCTAATTTGTGCTTTCTACTAACACTTCTTCAGTCAATCTATTTAGTTTCATTAATCTAGTACTCTGGTACATCAAAAACATGTGCATCCTAGATACATGCATTTACAATAAATAAAACACAAGAAATATGAGCATCCTGCATCCATTTATTTATAAACAAGAAAATTCAAAAATACATTTTCATTTTGCATCCATACATTTCAAAAAGAAACAAAATTCCAAAAATCAATGTTGCATGTATACGTGTATATACTGTATATAAAATAAATGCATCACAATATATAAGTAACAGGAAAGTAAAAACCATGTGTATCCATCATGTACATATGAAAATTAATCATAAATTAGTTGCATATCATATATATATCTTGAAAAGTATCAGAGTACAAAAACTCAAGGTGCATATTTATACTAAGGCCCAAAGGCTCATTCTCTATAGCATGTCTATCAAAAATATCCCTCTGCTAGAGAGTGTCCCATGTCAGCCCCTTCTTTGTTGGTCCTCCTGGTCTCTATCATGTCAAGAGGATAAATTTCCTCTTGTCTACTGTCATGTCTGACCTGACCTAGGTGGCCTCCTTGATTGCAACGCTCCCTCTCTTCTATGAGTACTCTTAGGGTGTGATATGCTCAAAGAACCCTTGTAACTTAGAGCCCACAAATCTCATAGAATATATCTCTTGTATATGTCCTTCCAGTACTATGTCTCTGTGCGAGAATCCCCTAGCATCCCTAAAATATCACGCGCGCATGCATCTATAATGGTGTTGATAAAAAATCATGACTACTCCTCTACCCTCTATACTTTAGAAAAATTTGTATCTCAAGAGGCTATCAATGTATCCCTCTCTACTATCAATATTTCTAAATGTGCTATGAATTTTGATTGCTCCGTCACCCATGTCTCTTGATTTGTAGCCCATGTTGATCACTCGGTAACCCATGTTTCTCATCCTATGTCTCTCTCAAGGATAAATCTCTCTATCTTGCTAGTCATCTCTTGGATTCACTATCTATGTTTCCTATCTGCCTCATCCTTGTCATCAGGAACTTGTATATCCTCATCCTATTGCGGATCCTCTTTATCCTCACCTACCTACTTAGGCATAGCACTGGGATCATTGTTTCCTTCATTCCTATCCTCACTTCTCAACTAAGTGTTGTTCTCCTCATCCTCCTGCTCGGCATTAGTTTCCTCCTCCTCATCCTCCTCCTTCGTGCTCTCATCCATCGCTATCCATAATCTTGGCACTGTTACATTGGGATCCGTCAGAGTAATAGGTCTATCTTGCGTAAACCATCTATCTTACTTAGTTTTTGTCCATGCATCTATGATATCTACACCTAATCCCGACTGCCTAGGTTGTATCTTCTCAAACTTTGTGTAAGCTACCTATGGCCTTAGTAGTGCACCTCATTACCTGACCTTGCCTCTCAACCGTGCAAACAATGTTATGTCTATCAGCACTCCCTGTCTCTCTACAAAATACATGCTCACTATCTCAAGAAATTGCATCTCGATCACCACATGTCCTATGATGGTCGGCCACTAGTACATTTGAGACCTCTTTTCGACGGCTATGCATCGCAATTCTGACACTACTCCATTGGGAAAGAGACACAGACCAGTGTTGTAGTTTTGGTGTTAGATTCACTGATGACTGGTATGTCCATCATTATTTTGATGTTGTAGACTATCGCAATATGCACCGGCTATGATGGTTAACATGTTGTCGTTACACATTATGAGTGTCGCAATTATGATAGGTATGTGATGGATATGTTGTCCATGTGACATCTAGCTGTCAAATTATTCTAACATCTCGATGTCACATTTAGTGCTTTAGCATTGGTCATTCTCTTAATATTGTCACAATTGCGATGGTATTGACCGTCGCATTATACACCGGCTATAATGGTCAACCTACCATCGTTACACATTATGAGTGTCACAAGTATGATGGGTGTGTGATGGATATGTTGGGCATGCGACGTCCATCTGTTAGATTATTCTGACATCTGGATGTCTCATGTAGTGCTTTGGCATCATTCATTATCTTAATACCGCCGCAATTATGATGGTATGATATATTTAAAATATATATATATATATATATTTGTCATGCATGGATAGAGTGAGACCTTAAAATATTGAGCTTCTCTTTATTTCAAGAATAGTTTAACATTCTCTACTTAATAGGGCTAACCACGTGAAGGTGGAAGCTCATCTGGCCCCTCCTAGGAGCCTCTTATGACCCTTTACGACACTTTAAGACCTCTAAGATATATTCTTAGGGATCATAAAGGGTCATAAAGGGTCATAAGGGGTCCTGGGACACAATAGCTGAGAAACATAAATGTAAGCATCACGGTCACAATTCTTTGGAGACACCACTCAATTATGTTGTGTCTCCAAAGAATTGTGACCATGATGCCTACATTTATGTTTCTCAGCTATTGTGAGATTAAAATTCTTCTAAGGAACATGTCATGTCTATGTGGAACTGCATAGGATCCTCACCAAAGGGGTTTCTGGATCAGAGAACTCCCTTTCACTTAATAATTATGAAGCCATCAATGGTATACTAATTGTTTAAAATTTTAAGTTTCCATTGTTGGCTTCAAATTACCAAGCAAAAGGTGTTTTCTAGTACAAAAGACTTAGTAGCCTCTAGAGCCTTTTGCTTGAATGCTTTATACCCCTAACGTACTTCATGGAAACATTTTGCATCAGGATTACAGGGAAATGTAAACCAAGATTCATATAGAGAAAGGTGTTGCTTTTGGAAAATGGTTGATGGTGATTGATGAAGAAGATTTGAAAATGATGATTGATCCAATTCAGATTGGTGCAACATTTTCAAATCTTCTTCACCATTCATCATCTCAGTATTCTAAAATCACCTTCTGTCAAATGATATTTCATATCAACCACTTTCTTTACAAATAATTAATTCATATTATTTCATATGAATCTAATTGGTTTTTTAAATTTTGTGATATTGCATTCAGGATTCAACTTTTAAGTTTTTGAGTCAAACTCGTTGACCCATGTTTTATGAGTATTGGTTCACAAGAACCCATCTCTCATGAGAATGAATGGAACCCATCTCTCATATATGAGGAAATACATGTACAAAGAAGAGGAAGATATATATAGCAGAGTCACATAAACAGTTTTGGAAAATAAAAAATAGAGTCAGTTGTAACCGAGTTGCAGAGCAGTAGTCAAAAATGAGCAAGTACCCAAGCACATGATAAGGGGGAGTTTGTACTTATCAGTTTGATCATAATTTTTTGGTATAATAAGTGTTTTTGTCACTAATGCCAAAGGGGGAGATTTTAGACCTTATGGCAAGACATGTTGTCAATTAGTGCCAAAACACTTACTCATTCATATGGTTATAGTGTTGACCGAGCTAGCAACTTGAAGTGTTACCTGAGCTAACTAGCTATAGTTTCAATCGAGCAGTTAGTTCCAAATAGTATCACCTAAATCACCAATGTTACCTAAGTTGCGTACCATCTCTGAGTGATCAATGTGGCCCAAGAACCTAGTGTCAACCGAGTGCCAGAGTTCCCAGTTCATTATGTCTCCCGAGTGTCAGTATATCACTCGAGTGGATTACTGGACCCGAGTACCAGCATTGGGATAACTTAGTACATATTGTTTGATACTATTTAATATGATATTATCCAACATGTGGAGGTAATTAATTTGGATAAGATATATATGTGAGATACTTTGTTTATCCAAATGATGATGTAAGAATGGATATATGAATCAATTACAGATGTGAATATGATGAGGTAGATTGATTAGCAGGCTACATCAATATAAAGGAACAACAAAGACTCATCTATCACATTCAGGTGATGAGTATTACTTCAAAGTATTTTATTCAGAAAATCAGAGTTGCATAACAGATCATTCACTGATTCATCCTAACATGTGTATCAGTCAAAATCCTTTAACAGGGTGGACTTAACAGTCCTTCAAAAATATCCTAACAGAGTGCATACTTAATTGTATTGTATAAATCCTTTCACAAGGTGGACCTAACAGTCCTTATTTCTCCTAACAGGGAAGACCATCAGAAGTGGTCAATTGTAAGCACCCTTATCCGGCCAACTTTATTACTGCAGTTCTAAATCTTGTGGGTACCATCCCCACCCCATCTTTACTTTCTATTTGGAAGGTTTCTGGGTAACCAGATATTGTTTCAATTTCTATGAATGTTTATTTCTTTTATATTCCATGCATGCAATTAGATTAGTCAATCTAATAAAGGATAAAAGTGAATAAGTTTTAGTGGTTCCTGATTCACCCCCCCCCNTCCCCCCCCCCCCCCCCCCCTCTCAGTCACCTAGCCTACAATATATTTCCAACAAGACCATGTATTCTTACTACTTCTCTGAAGAACAAGTGGGCAATGTGAGATGCATCCTTACTTAATTTAAAAGAAACAAAGTGAGCCATTTTTCTAAATCAGTCAACAATAACAAAGATGTTATCAAATCCATCTCTAGTCCTAGGCAGTCCTAAGGAAAAATCCATGCTTACACTATCCAAAGGTTTTGTTGGAATTTGGATGGGTTGGTACAATCCTTGGTTTATTCTTACCCCCTTTTCTCTCTGACAGATTTTGCAAGCTTCTACAAACCTTCGAACATATGTTTGTACCTTAGGTCATTGATAGTGTCTCATAAGTAATTCCAATGTTTTTTCAATGCCAAAATGTCCTCCTAAGGTACCAAATTTTTTCTCTTTTATCATATTTTGCCTCATTGAGCATTTTGGAATGCATAAATTACCCCCTTTGAAGAGAAGTCCATTTTGAATTAAATATGTAGATTATACTGTATTATATGCATCAGAAAGTGTGGAAAAAACCTCATAGATGTCAGAAAAATCTATATCTCCTTTGTATTGATCCTTTTGGGAATTAATACCCATTCTTTGCACCTATATCTCTTGCACCAAATTCACCCTTCTACTGAGATCATGTGCAACTTTTTTTAAATGTACCCTTCTTATGCTTGATTGTGAAGGTGTATTCTTGTAGTTGTTCCACCCATTTCATGTCTTCTACTCAATTTTGTCTTCCCATTCAAGAAACTTAGGGCGTGATTATCAATAAACACAATGAATTCCTTAGGTAAAAGTTAGTGTTGCCACTTCTTGAGGGCCTGCACTATGACATAGAGCTCCAAATAATAGGTGCTAGATAATTTTTTTTTGCTTCATTTAGTTTTTCAGAGAAGAAGGCCACAGGACTATCTTCTTGTCTAATGACCACACCAATGGCCACATTATTAGCATTAGTTTCTACTCTGAATAGTTTATTAAAGTCAATAAATTCCAAGATAGGGAATTGTACCACTCTTCCCTTCAAGTACTCAAAGGCTTCATCTTCCTTAGTTTTCCATTCAAACTTTACTTTTCTTCATCCTTTTATAGTTTCTAACAAAGGTGCATAGATATGACTAAAATTTCTAATGAAATTTCTAAAGAATGTTGCCAAACCATGAAATATTCTTACCTCTCCTGGTGTCTTTGGTGTTGGCCAACTGAGGATTGCATCAACCTTCTTTGGATCCATTTTTAAGGTGCCCTTTGAAATAACAAAACCAATAAATTTCAATTCTTGTTGCATAAATACACATTTTGTACAAATTGATTGTGAATTTGTGCTCATGTAGCCTCCTTAGGACTTGAACTAGGTGTTCCATCTGTTCTTCTTTGGTCCTTATATAGATCAAAATGTCATCCAAGTATACTACAACAAATTTGCCAATAAATACATGTAACATTTCATTCATCAGCCTCATGAATTTTTTTGGTGCATTGTTAAGGCCAAATGGCATAACAAGTCATTCATACAACCCTTCGGTAATTTTAAAATCGGTCTTCCACTCATCTCATGGACTAATTCTAATGTGGCGATAGCCTGCCTTATGGTCTATCTTGGAAAAGTAACATGCACCTCATAATTGGTCCATTAGATCCTCAATTCTTGGGATTGGAAACCTATACTAAATTATGATTTTGTTAATTTCTCTTGAGTCTATGCATAGCCTCCACTTGCTATCCTTCTTAGGGGATAGCACAGTAGGTACTGCACATGGTCTTAGGATCTTTTGGATTAGTCATTTATTCAATAATTCTGACACTTGCTTAGTCACTTCTTCACTCTGATCAGGAGTTAAGTTGTATGTTTCTTTGTTAGATAGGGAAGCACCATTCTAATTTATCTTATATCTATTATTCATCCCATCATGTTGGGCTTTTATATCATACTGCCTAGGGCGACCAAGGAGAAAATGATAGACATCCATGTCTACTACATCACATAAGACCCTATCCTTGTAATCCCCAATTGAGAAATCTACCCAAGCCTTATCATTGATTAGTGTTTGTTACCCTTTGGTGATCCAAGATACTTGGGGTGGGATAATCTCTCTAATTTCAATTTTCTACCATCTCTTTAGATACTATATTTTAAGTAGATCCAAAATCAACAATAAGTTTACAAACCTTTCCATGACTATTTCATTTTTTTTGGAGAGAGTCTTCCTTTGTGGAGGTTCTTGTGGCATGGATGCTTGAATGAGGGTCCTCTTCATCATGAGGCACACTCCTTCTAGATCTAACTCCTTTTTATGTGATTTCACACTTTGAGTATCTTCTTGAACCAATTTTTTCCTTCTATCTCCTTGTATTGTGGACCCAATATTTGCAGGACATCGATGAGTAGGATGGCCCACTTGGTTGCAATTGTAGCACCTTCGGGGACAATAATTTATTCCTCCAAATCTACCTCACTTATATGATCTTCTTCCTCTATAACCCCCTCTTGAACTTCTCTCTCCTTGTGTGTTTTCTCTACTAGACTCCCCTTGGAATCTGAAACTTTGTCCTCTTCCACTAGACACTCATCTACCTCTGTCATTTCTTCATATTCCTCAATTGTGATCCTCTTTTTTCCTCTTTATCTTTTATTCTACCTTCAATTCTAATTGGTATCATTTTTGAATTGTATCAAGGTTGAAAATATTTAACTCATCTTGAATGGTTATCCTTAGGCCATTTAGGTATCTGGCCACCTTCTCAACTTCAATTTTCGCTTTCTTTGACTTCAAGAAAATCTTTTGAAATTATTTTTTATAGTTACTGACATCCATCTCCTTTTGTCTTATGTTTTTCCTTCTTATATTAATTTGTACTTCATAATTATCTGGTACATAGGCCTCCTTGACCTTAGTAACTATCACCTTCCAAGACGAAATCATATTCTTCCCCTCCACCCTTTCTCCTTGGATGAAGTTCCTCCAAGTTAATTTTTCACCTTTCACCTTTGATTTTTCTATCTTGACTCTTTGATTCTCGGGGATGTCATCACATTCGAAGAAACTTTCTAGTGCATCAACCCATTCCATTACCAAGTCTGGGTCCATCTTTCCACTAAAAACTGGGAGATCCAACTTACTATCTATGGTTCTCTTAGCCACCGATTTGAGGGCATTCACAAGGTATATTTATTCTATAGGAACCTCTTCTTCTTCCTGCTTAGGGGTCTCCTCTTATTCTCCCATTTTCTCTCTCTCTCTCTCTCTCTCTCTCTCTCTCTCTCTCTCTCTGAGTACCTTTCTTCCCTCCTATCAACTCTGCCTTTCAAACTACTTTTTTCCGCTCTCAAGCCTTGCACTATTTTGGAAAGTTCAACATTGGTTACCCTTTTGTGCATTCTAGTAGCCTCTTCTCCCTCTAAGTCATGTGCAGACATGTTCACATAATTTCTTTCACTTAGGATTCTTTTTAAGCTCCAATACCACTTGATGCAAAGCCCTTCAATATAGGATGTTCAACCTTCAAAGGTAGGTTACTTAATCCTCTACAAGGGAATGTCCTTAAAAAAAGGTATCCACACCTTCAAACTTCCTTCTCTTATCCAACCATAAAAAATTTCAATGAACACATCTCATTGTTCATTCTATATCAAATGACCATCAATCCTTTAACCCTTTTTTATCAACCGACGTACAAGGAAGGAAAACTTGTTGTTAGGGAGTGGAAATGGTTTTCTATACTTCCAATTATTTTACTTGGAATAGACTATAGGGTTTCTAGAGTCATAAAAATCTCTAAGTAAAAAAACCAGTGTTTAAGCCCTTTTAGGCATGCCTGGCTAGTAGCCCTATCTAGAGGGTTTTCTAGGAACAACTCTTAAAAATCCCAAAGGGGCTTAAAATAAATAACATATCCTGACACCCTTTTTGAATGTATAACAAACCCCCAAAATGGATATTCTGACCCCCTTGATTCAATCTTCGAACCCTATTGGGCTTATGAGACCTAATAGCACTAATCAGCCCTATTTTTCAAAGGAAGTCTTCATCGGTCAGTTCCAAAGATAAGCCAGTGTTTGAACATATCCCTGGATTCTCAAGTACACCTAATCCCCAATTTGATGCAACCTATCCACTCCATAAATCCTCTTGCATACTCAATCCACTAAAACTATGACCAAGCACATAGCGATGCTTGGCCTAGGGCTTGATGTTGAAGATGTTTCTGATGACTCCCACTGAACTATGAAATCCTACAACACATTTCCCTAACTTTCATTCCCCAAGTGGTTGTATTGATTGACTGGTGAGATTTCAAGTTAGGGCCATTAATGTATGGTACCCTTATTTTGAATCCCAATGGGTGACTAGAAAAGAACTTCTTAATGACTCCCTCAACTGGATTGTTCCAAACCCCATACTATATCGATTAGGAAGGTATCATAGAGGACTAATCCACCAGATAAATATTTCAATCAAACAAAGAAACAAATGATACTAAACACCATAAGAATCCACTGAACACTGTTTAAAACCATAATTGTCTTATTTATGCATCAACACCAAAAGTTGTACATATCATCCTCCCTAATTTTATTGGATTCTATCAAGTATATAAGTGATTTTCCTATAGTTCCCAATGGTTTTTTAAATTTTTCAAACCGTTGGAGAAGTTGGAAAGCCGACAATGTTCAAAATGCAATTTTTATTGCAAAGTTGCAAAATGAAACTTTTGCAATATTGCGTCCCTTTGAGAAACTTTTTCTCCTAATGCATTCCATGCATTTCAAGACAACTTGTGGACCCAAAATGGATCAAAAAGATACAAGACCTTGTAAAAACATGTCCTGGACTAAATTTTTATTTGTTGACCAAGTGGCTTATAAGAGTTTCCTACTTGTCAATTGGTCTTACAGATGGATCTTTATTACATGAATGGATCCTTTGATCCTTAGGACTCCTAACACCTATCAAACCTTATCTTTCTTTGTTGTGGAGGGATCCTCCTACACTAATTTCCCACCACCAAAATAGATTATATGGCTTCTACACATGCCTCTAAGGAGGACATTTATTTAAAGAGAATTGATAATGGTATTGGTATTGATTGTAGGACAGTGAGAATTGGATGTGTCAGTCAGAGTATTATTGAAAATTTCTAGGAATGCCTCTTTATAATTGTTATTGACAATTGATTTCAAGTTGTCAACAAAGGAAAAAGAGTGCAGTGGTTTTTTTCAAATCAATGACAGGAATATTCCTACAGCTTTCAAAGTGGTGGAATATTAAGGTCAGTTACAAAATAGAGAAAGAGATCAGCATCAATAGGTACAATGAAAACATCATGACAAGATAACAAGAAATGATTTTATTGTTACATCAAGATGGAATCATTATTTCAGAGTGATGAGGGACTTAAGGAGACATGCCTTGATCCAATGCATTAACTAAGAAAGAAAAAATTTAGGGTATGTATCATTTATTGATGTCATTTTCAGAGCCTGAGATAAATAAGGAATTTGATGCCAGATTTTAGAAAGAACAATAATAGCATTCATTTAAGATTTCATAATTCATTTTTTATTGTTCTTAAGGAAACAAGTCAAAACAAGCATCTATAGAGTATCAAAATGTAATTTAGAGTTTCATGTCCAAATTTTGACAGAAGATGTCTAAACCAAATCATTTGTGAAGAGTGGAACATGCAACGATATCTGAAATTTGTCTTTAAGAGTGTAATATATACCTATAGTACTGCAACATTGTTTTAAAAGAATAGCATTCTTTGACTATTAAAAGAACAACATGTTAAAATTTAGATATTCATGTTGGGAACTGAGAAACTTTAATGCCTAAAAGCAATAAATATCTATTAGTATGGTAGCCTTGTCAAAATTGGATTCATAATCTATTGTGGAAAAGAACGTACAGGAAAAAGTGATCAGTCAATTTCAGTGGTATTCATTGTCACACTACATATGCAAAAGTTATAGGAAAATGCAAACTCTTAAAGGTTAGTTCATATATTCAAAAATGGAAACCATCAATTCAGTGCCAGAATACCAAATGACTTTCTCAGTTTGCATTTTAGTACCCAGACAAAGGAAACATATCAGAAAAGGTTCATTTCATGTTTATCATTTAATGCTACAAGATAAGAGTGCCATAGTAAAAAAGGGTCAAACTGGAAGGTGGTCATAACATTGTGCTAGTAACATAAGAAAGATTAAAAGAGAAGAAAGAAATATTTGAAATGAGAAGAAACAATCAAAGAGCATCAGCTTCATAATGCAAGATAATGTTAGTAATAACTGAGAGGGGGGGTGAATCAGTGGCCTCAAAAATATTCCAATAACCAGCCCAGAAAATTAGTACCATAATATTAAGCCTCTAGTTATCTTCAGTCCTATAAGATGAATGCCTCCAAATACAATTATCTAATTACTACTACTTGGAATGCTTTGTTAAACCTTATGTTGTATGTTTACCAAATAGTAGTCTCTTAATTTACTGAAAGACAGTAAATCATCTAGAGTATACCGATCAATCCAGTTAAGCTATGTGTAGTGCAAAACACTAAAGTAATGACTTATAAACACATTGACACATGGATTTTTAACGTGGAAACCCTTTTAAGGGTAAAACCACTTGGGACTGGTAACCCAAAATTTTTACTCTTCTGAAGTGAGCTCGGTGAAGAGCCAACCATGTTAAAGGTTACAAACACACTGTTAGGTGTGACCTTGTTAGAGGATTTAAAATTTTAGTTTGTCACTTGATATCGGGCATCTCTATGCTACCTTCCTTGATCAAGCACTCACTTGGCTTGTCAATAGGTATCTGGCATCTCATGCTATCTTCATGATCAAACATTTTGATACTCCTTGGGATGTATCTCAATATAGAAAGGATCTTTAAATCCCGCTCGTTAAGAGACTTTCTGAATCAATGGTTAAACTAAAACAGTATGATCTGTTCACATATACAACTTATACTTGAAAATTTTCAGATCTATTGTAATATCATAAAACTAATTTGATCAATATAACCCTTTTAATACCTTTGCTCCACTTTAGTTCTACTCGGTGATGTTGTGCTTTGTTGCTTGGTGTCTGCAAAAAACTTAAGCTCTTTCATCAGCTTGATTGATCAGGACTGTATGAAGTTTCTCTTCATCAATTTCTCTTCAAAATCCTCTTTTCATTCATTCACCCACTCTATTCGTAATGAATTAAGTTCTCTTTTATAGACATGATATCACCATTGTTAGGTTCTTGATTTTCTTGATCTTGGCGTGATCCACAATCTTAGCCAAATAGATTTAAAGAAAAACACATGTTTTATCTCGTAGAGATCTTCTTTCCAACTAGACAAAATAGATTTAAATCCTTTACTTATCTCTGGCTTTATCTTGTCGATAAAAACAAAGATAACTATCAGTTAAGTCCATATTTAGCTCTTCCAGCTAGATATTTTGTCATTTCTGAACTCAAGTTAATTTCAGTGTTTTAACTCTTTGATAGCTTCGGTCAACACTCCAGTTCTACTTGGGCTTCTCTGTCAGTTTACACTATGATTCTTCTCATCGGTAATGCTCGTCGGTGTTCTTGTTTAGGCATCACTATGACTTGACTTTCGGTGATCTCTGTCCGTCGGGTTCCACTAGCCTTCGGTGTTTGAAGTCACATTGTGAATGCTTGTCTTTTATGCATTACTGATAGCATAATATTTATCTCTCTAATTCTTTGAATTCTTTGACACTTTTATTATAACCAATTAGATTATGGGTGCTAGCAAGAAGTTGAGTCCACTTTTTGGCCAAAAACTGGAACTGTTTTTCCTATTTTTTCAAATTCATCCTATTTGACATAAAGATTTGAGGCACTTAGACATGGAATCTTCCAAAAATTCACTAATATAAAATTTTAGGATTCAAAGTCTAATTTCCAAATATGTTATTTTTTAAAATACCCAGATGATAAATTTCAAATTTCAATAGGGATTACTAAAACCCTCATTTTAAAAGTCACTCTTTTAGGACTATACCATGCGTGTGTACGGCAAGAGAAATCAGACTCAAATGAAACTATTTATCTAAACCCTTTTTGGAAATGGTAAGTAACACATTTAAGATTGATGAGAATATTTTTTCATATTTTTTGTTAAATTTTTTTTTATTAATTATATATTGAGCTCAATCGTTGTTTATAAAACCTCGTGTATGGCAAGCATAATTTGCCCTAAACATATGATTTTTTAATAATTTTTTTTTAAAGTGTGTAGAACTATGTGTAGTTTGATGTCATATAATTTATTTTTCAATAAAATTTAAAATAAAAAAATTTATTAAAATTACAAAAAAGCATATATTCTCTTTTCTATAGACCTCTTTTAGTACAAAATGATTAAAAAATAGAAATATTAATCAAATTTAATAAATAAATATAGATTATGAATCTTCATTGTCTGATCTATATTGGGTTTTTTTCCATCAAAAAATTCCTCACAAAACCCAATCCAATTTGTGGCCAAAGTGAGTTTCGTGTCTACATATGGACATGACCTTCAACATTGAGGTCAAACCAGATCCAAAGCAGAGGGTCGGTTGACCAAGCCTTTCCTAAAGCTAAACCTGAACCACTTTTGGAGGGGAAAATTTCAATTTTAGAACATGGGGTCATGTTATAACATGGGGTGACATTTTAAAAATGAAACGTCATCCTGTTTCATAACGTTACCCTGTCTCATTTCATAGCTGTTGGAAATTGGTTTAAAACAATACGGGGTGACATTATGAAACGAGGTAACGTTTCATTTTTTAAATGTCACCCCATTTCATAACGTCACCCCATTTCATATTTGACCATTATTTTTTAAATCTGGTGTGTTTTTTTACTGCATCAGCAATCTTGTACTTGAAGTACAGTCGACAGGGATAGATTCTGTAGGTTTTGGACAGTTTTTGCATTGTTTATTGACTATTCTATTCTCCATTTGAAGGTGTGTATGGTGAAATATTCAATGTGTTGGGAGCAAAATCAAACATGACAAGTTAGCGGGTTTCACATATAATCCATGAAATAAGAAAGAAACCAAACAAGAAATCATCATAACATCATATAGAGCTAAAAACAAGCTATTTTCACCCTACACTACTTGTTTGATTTTCTCTTTTAAATGGATTGTCCATGTGCTCTCTCAAACACAAAATTGAATAGATCCCTAATGCAATGTAAATATGAATGCAATATTGGATGGAAAGAAGATATTCAAGAACTAGTATGAGGAACTAGTCTCAAATTATTCTCAACAATGATGTAGCTACTATGATTTTGAAATGCAAAACAAGAAGGAAACTATGATTCATTTTAGCCAAGGAAACCTAGCATGTAATATCTATGTGATTTGAGCAAGAAAATAAGAGCATATAAAAACAAATATGAAATCTGGAGCTATGTTAGCATGATAAAAATGCAAATATGAGAGATGAAAATGCAAGAGGAGAAGGCCTCTATTTATAGATTTTTGGAATAGAAGAGGAGGGGTTGAATGAGGTGGCATCTATGTGGCATCCACATAAGAGCCACATAAGGGACACATAGGCTTGAAGGGATGGCTATTTTTGGAGTCAAACATAGCATTAATGTTTGAGTGGTTCAAGAATTCCAAGTGGGGGGACAAAGGAGTAAAGAGCTTTTAAGAGGAATGGGTGACCATTTGTATAGAATTTTCACACATGGGTGAGCATTCCATTAGCCTTAAAAAGGGGTAGGAATCACCTTTTTAAGTATGATCAGAGGACAATTAGGTAGGGAAGTATGCTTAGGAAGTGAGGTGATGGGAGTAGAGTAGGAATAGCGTAGGCTTAGGGTAGGTCTCTAGATTGGGTTAATAGGTCTCTAGGTAGGTTTTAGATTATAATTCAAATGGATTTGAATAAAATAGTAGTTTAGAATAATTAGGGATATGAGGGAAATTTTAATAAATATGAATTTATTTTAAAAGGGGGATTTTTTGAGGCACATGTATTTAAATAAAATACATTAGAATAGTATTTAGATTATTAATAAATACTAGCAATGAAACTGTTTAATTGATTAAATTAAATAGTTAGATGAATACAAGGGAATTTAATATTGATAATAATATTAATATTTTTGGACATCTAAATTTTGTCCCTCTTTGATGTGGCATCGCAAGTGACATTGCGTCAAAGACAAGAAAATAAGTTTCCCCGGAGGAAGAGAGTTTCTAGGAGTCGTGTCAAAACAATGACGATATAGGGTAGTGCCCCCTCGAGAAAATAACACAACAAAGACAACGTTGTAGAATTTTTTTGAAAAAGGATGCAACGAGACTAAGGAAGGGAGAGGAGGTAATAAATAGAAGCCTTCTGAAATGCTAGTAAGAATACAACTAAGAATGCAAATGCAATGATGAAACTAACTGCAACTAACGAGCCTTGGGGGTTCATTTGTGTAAAAATATGGAGAGCGCATCCGATTTTGATATTGCAAAAGGAGGTATGCATCAGGCATTAGAAAACATAGATGACAAGATTCCTTTGCATGGACTAGATGCTCAAACAAAAACACACTACAAAAGATGCATGTATCAGTAGCCACCAGTCACAATGCACCAAGATATAGCAGATCAAGGTAGTGGTGAGTAGGTGTAAACTAACACAAAAAGATAAAATCAATGAAGAAGGCCTCATGACCAAGTAGTCATTCAATCCAAAGTTCTTTCCATGAACAGGATTGATGTGATAAAGGATTTGATAAGCCGACGCCGAAAGGATGCATCCTAATGGGCAAGCATTGGATTTGATGTGATTAAAAGATATTTGCTGGAAAAAGCTGTGAACAGAATGAGGAGCAAGGATAGTCAGTCGCAAAACTGATTTGATGAAAAACATGATTGCAGTCACATGAAGCAAAACATCACTGAAAAGTGAAAAACTAAATGATGTAGAAAGAAACAAGGGTTTATTGCAAGATTATGGAGAATTATTTATTTATTTATTTTTGAATGTTTTGCGATTTTGGATTTTTGCAATTTTTAAATGTTTTTGGATTTTTCAGCTCATTTAAACTATACAACAGGAGTAACAATACAAAAATATACAGGCAGGTAAAGAAAATGGAGCGGGAAAAAAATTTAGAGAAAATGGGGTGCTATAAGAGAGGTGGGAGGGCTAAAAGAAGGTCATTTGTGAATAGTGATTGGATGAGAAAATAGCTCTGGAGAGAAAACATGGCTTACAAGAGGATGAAGGGGCAGTTGGAAGAGCACGTTTGGACCCATGGGAGACCCGCGGAGCGGCCAGTACCGGTGAGTAACTCAACTGATACCTTGCTTTTACTTTTTTCTAAGTTTTTAACGCTTTCAAGGTGGGTTAGGGGTCATAAATGCGGGTAGAAAACTTGGCAAATCAGAGATGCCAGTTCTTGAACTGGCATCTATGAAGATGTCATTCCCCAGATCGATGCCTTCACAGACGTCGGTCCTCAAACCTGTGTCTTCGAGGATGCCAGTTCCAAACTGGCATCTTAAAAGATGCCAGACCTGGATCCGTGTCTCCAAAGATGGCGATCTGGGTGGGAAACATGCGGAGACGCTGGTTGAAGAACCAGTGTCTCTACCTGAAATGATGTTTGCGCCAAAAGGGGCAGACGCCAAGGGAGAGAGAAAAGGAGGAACCTGACGGGGGCTAGGGATGGGTCAAAAAAAGACCTAGGGATGGGATGCCCCATTTTGGGAGGGGTTAGGCTAGAAGTGGAAGAAAGAAGATAATGAGATGGTGGTGTTGGATTTTATAGGAGTAGTTTCCAACACTAGGATCTCGGGAGCCCTGGCCACCAACGATGGAGCTAGAGGTCTAGCTAACAAATGCGGACATGGGGCTATTAGCGGCTGTGGGATTAGACTATCTGCCCCAATGGCCTAGGCTATGAGTGCACAATGGGATGATGATTGTGCTGATTGAGCAGTGGCATAGCAACACCACTACATTCCATTTGCCTACTGGAGAGGCAACAATTACTTTGGAGGATGTGCGGAGGATCCTACAGATACCGATCCGATGATCAGTCCTGTAGTCTAGATTGGAGGATAGAAAACACTATATGCAGATAGCATTTAGGAGGCCCATGAGGAGGATACCCACATACAGGACATGGATGCCCTGAAAGCTAGCGGTTGATAGGAGGCTGAGGAGGATAGCACTATTCTTGGCTGAACTAATTGGTGGACAAATGCTAGTAGACTTGGTTGGACATGGGTTTGGGATAGGGTGGCCACGGGCACTGGTAGGGATGTTGAAGGAGGAGATGACCTATTTCTTGGGGTAAGTTATGTTGGGACAGCTGTATCATGATCTACACATGGCTACATACCGCAGGGTACGCAACATGGGGACAGGTGTGACATTACTATTAGTATGGGCATGGGAGCACATTGTTATGTTTCAACCAATGAGGGTATGGGAGGCACGATATCTAGGGGATCCTTATGCATGAAGATATAGGCTACCATTGAGATACACCTCTATGGGACAGACAGGATATTGGTGTCGGTTATTAGATGAAATCAAGGTTTTCTACTGGACACCATATAGATTATGAGAGCCCTAGGGAGCAATGGATTGGTAGGCAAGAGAAGAGGATGGTTTTAAGGATTTTCTATACCTCTCTTATGTGTAGACAAACTAATTTTTACTGGGGAGGACCATCCACTAGATAGAGCAGTACAGGCCATCACGGGTCATGAGGCAGTTTGGGTTGCAGCAGTGGTGGTGGCAGAGGATGATTTACATCCTCATGTCACCAGGGAGGTGGGAGTTTGGAGTAGATACACTGATTCTTTGATAGTGAGGGTGGAATGGAGGATGATGGCGCGGATAGACTACATGGCCAGGCCAGACATGGTTGATGTAGGGATGACTGCAGATTATGCAGCATGGTGGGCCACACACGTGCCTTTATGTCTCACAAAACCAGTACAGGTGGTAGACCATGAGTAGTTGACAGGGGATATGGAGGTTGATGATGGGACAGCTGTAGGAGATGCCCCTGAGACCTCAGCAGCAGGGCAGAGGAGGAGACCACAACAGAGATGGGTTCGACCATGGACAGAGGTGTAGGCAGAGGGTGGACAGGGTGAGGGGCCACCAGGAGATGGACACGATTAGTCACCTCAGGTGTCAATATAGGGATAGGTTCAGGGACTACATGTGCCAGCATAGGTACATGCACCATAGGGGCCATAGGAGCCACTAGTAGGATTCATGGCGTAGGAGACACATGGTACTATCATCACAGAGCGAGATAGTATATAGACTGAGTGTGCATGACTATGGGGACTGTTAGGTATGGCACAGGTGTCAGAGACTAGCCTAAAAACAGAGATGGCCCAGGTATAGGGCTTATTAGTAGAAGAGAAAGGATGGGCAGACAGGACCGAGGGTGCACTTGACACCCTACAGGGCAGAGTGGACTCAGGAGAGTTCTCAATGGTGGACTTGACCCAAGATGCTTCTAAATTACAGACAAAGATAGGGACATTGAAAGATTAGCTAGGTACCCTCATAGATCAGATGGAGCAGGCCACAAGGTAGATTAGTGCATTGAGCTCAGAGAGTGATTCAGCATAGAGGTCGGTCGAGTCATATAGGACAAAGTGAGACATCGCTAGGCAGGCGGCCAGTGTAGGTGGTGGCAAAGGCTTTCATAGCTCATAGAGATGTAGCTAGAGAAGTCATGGAGGCAGCCCACTATTGGGCATTATACCATGAGTTAGTACCTGAGGGCACGAGATAGGTATTCTCAGAGAGGTCTCGGTCATAGACCACAGGTCAGGCATTTGCTTCTCAGGAATCAGTGGGGATGTCACCACAAGCACCAACACGAGGGTAACCATCACAGCCACCAACATGATTGGATCAGAGGGTTTTTTGTGATACACATTTTTATATTTTGAGATGAGATGCACATGTATATCAGCACCTAGGTGCATCACAATGTATTTATTGATGACAGACATTGTACTCATGATTCTATCTATATATGATGATCGATTGATGACTCTATGACTCTATGTGATGTATGATGCTCATACTCTTGATTTATATGATACTATGATGCATATGCTTATATGAGTACTGACATTTATGCTTGCAGGATGTGATGTTTTATGATTATGTATAGACAGGATGAGATGTTTAGATGTATGTACCTAGATGTATGTGTACGCATTTGATGGATATTGTAGTATTTGTGATGTAATGCAATGGATGTATTTAATATGCTTATAAATGTTTTTATGATGCAATGTATGTAAATGTAATGATCCTAATGAAAATGCAGGGATGATAGGAAAATGCATGTGTGGAGCGGATACAACAGATGCAATGGGACTCATGTTTTTGGTGTGTGTCACATTCAACTAATGAACCAGCCAAGAGGACTATGAAGGACTAGGCAAGGAAGGTTAGCATGATGGAAACTCAAAGTGTTAGTGCAATGGCGGGAATACTGGACACACAATGAATATACAAGGACCAAATTGAGCGATTAATTACAAGCGATTATGTACAAATATTGTTGATGAGTCTTGATGGGATCTTGTTGTTTGATACGTGCGATAGTGTTGGAACACCCAGGGAATATGGGAAATGATGAGGTTCATGGGGATGTGATAATGAGGATGGAGGGGAGTGAGATTTTGATAGATAATGGAATAATCCACTATGTGTGACACCTGTTTCCAGGTTTTCATCATGCATACTTGTCCAAGGTGCCTGATTGCCAAGTTTTCACCGTTGGATGAAAAAAAATTCTTTTTATTCTTTTTTTTTTTTCTTGTTGACTTTTTTTTATGTTTTTGATGTTGTCGAAGTGCTTGTTTGCTAGGTTTTCACCGGGATAACCATTTTTTTTAGCTTCTTTTTCTACTTTTTTTTTAAGATTTTTTTAGGACTGTTTTACATTGTTTTTGTACTTTTTTTCAAGACTTTTTATGGATTTTTTTAGATGACTGGAATGAATAACCAATTGTCAAATGTAGAAGCGCCTGAGATGAATGATGTTGATAGGATCATTCAATGGTTCCCCTTCAGGACTGGAGATTTGATATGCCCCAGAACCAAATCATGCAATGAAAACATAGGGACCTTGCCAGATGACTTCAAACTTCCCTTTCTTTTGCTGATCAGTACCCACTTTCTAATTTTCCTTTAGCACAAAGTCCCCTACCTAGAACTGGAGTGGGTGGACTTTCTTTTTATAGTTTTTCTTGAGTCTATTTTGATAGACAATTAGGTGATCATAGGCTTGCTGGCACTTTTCATCTAGTAGATCAAGTTGTGTGAGTCTTGCTACTCGGTAATCTTCATCATTAATCAGGCCTCTTAGTGATACTCAGAGATATGGTAGATCAACCTCAATTGGTAAGATAGCTTCAGCACTATAGACTAGGGAATATGAAGTGGTGCCTGTAGGAGTATATAGGAACTGCAATATGCCCAAAGAGAGGGGTTGATCTAGAGATGCCAATCATGACCAGTATCATTGATAACTTTCTTAAGGATTTTGAGAAGGGTCTTATTAGTTGCCTCAGCTTGCTCGTTACCTTGAGGAAAATATGGACTGGAGAAATGGTGATGGATATGGAGGTGAGCACATAGATCACTGACGTGTTTATTTTCAAATGGTGTTCTATGATCTGTGAAGATAGTGGAGGGTATGCCGAAGTGGCAGACAATGTGGTAGAGGATGAATTTAGATATCTAGACACTTGTAGTGAGGGTGAGTGGATCTATTCAACCAACTTTGTAAAGTACTTTGTTGCTATGATTATGTATTTGTGGCCTTCAGAAGAGAGGGGAGTGATCTTACCAATGAGATAAAAACCCCAACAAGAGAAGGGCCAAAGGGGTGCAATAGGTCTGAGGTCCTGGGAAGGAGCATGAATCAAATTGGAATGATGTTGACAAGGTAGACACTTCTTGATGAACTCACAAGCATCATGTTCCATTGTAGGCCAATAGTACCTTGTATGTAAAAGTTGTTTGGCTAGCACCATGCCACTTGTGTGGGCACCGCAGATTCTAGCATGTACCTATTATAGAGCCTAGGTGGCTTCTTTTTCATCTAAACATCTAGATAGCACATTGTGATAGCCTCAACGATAAAGGGTGTTGGCTAAGAGGGTGTAGCGGGAAGCTCTGTGAATAAAGTTTTGGTGTTGGGTTTAGGTGAGATGAGGGGATATGATACCATTTTGTAGATAAACTTGGATATCATGGTACCACAGGGACTCGGGACCAACCAAGTCACATACGCGATTTGATTCATCATTCTCATAAGTAGGAGCATGAAGTTTCTCAACTAAGAATTCATATTGCATAGACTCGTGATGAATCTCTAAGAGGGAGCCAATTGTGGCCATTGTGTCAGTAGCCTTGTTCTGCAAGCATGGTACTTGTGTTATCTATAGGTGGATGAAATGCTCTTTCATCTTGCCAACCATCTCCTTATATGGAATTATTTTTTCATCTTTGGTTTGATACTCATCCAGGACTTGTTTGATGATGAGTTGGGAATCACCAAAGACATGTAGATCTGTGATTTTCCATTCTATATCCATGTGGAGCCCTACGACTAGTGCCTCATATTATGAAATTCTATTTGTGTAGGGAAATCCTAATTTGAATGACATAGGGATATAGTCACCTTGTGGTGTGAAAAAAATTATTCCTTCCCTTGCACCATGGGTTGTGTAGGGTCCATCAAAGTAGAGTTGCCAAGTGCGTTTCTCTTCTATTATGTGCAAATGTTCATCTGGAAATTTTGTGATCAAAGGATATGCATCTACCAATGGCACTTCTGCTATTTGATCTACAATGACCTGTCTCTTAATGGCTTTTCTGCCTACATATTGAATATCAAACTTTCTTAATAGTATGACCCATTTTTCCATTCGACCTGTGAGAGTAGTCTTGGAGATTAGGTACTTGAGATGGTCCACTTTTGAAATGAGCTTGGTTGTATGAATAATCATATAGTGGAAAAAATTTTGAGTGGCGAATACCACTTCCAGACTTGCCTTTTCCACAGGGGAATAATTGAGCTCATAACCCACTAAGGACTAAATGATGTAATAAATGGCTCTTTCTTTGCCTTCATCATCCAATTGAGCAAGGAGTGCCCCCAGTGTTGTTGTAGTGGAAAAAATATATAGGATGAGAGATCGGCCAGGTACAGGTGGTACCAAGATGGTGGATTAGCCAAGTATTCTTTGATCTTGTCAAAACTCTTCTGACATTGAGGATCCCATTTGAAAGTGTTATCTTTTCGCAGGAGATGAGTAAATGGTTGGCACTTGCCGTCTAGCTGAGAGATAAAATGGTACACAGATTATAACTTTTCTTGGAGGTTTCATAGTTTTCAGAGTGTTTTATGTAGAGGCATCTCTATGATAGCTTGTACCTTTTTTGGACCTATTTCAATACCTCTTATGGATATGATGAATCCAAGGAGATTTCCTGATGTGACCCTGAAGAAACACTTCTGAGGGTTGACCATTAGGCAGTAGTGTCCAATCTTGTCAAAGACACATTCTAAAACATCTAGGTGATCTTCCCTTTTAACTAATTTTTCCAAGATATCATCTACATACTCTTCAAGAATCTTGTGAATTATGTCATGAAAAATGAAAGCCATGGCCCTCTGATAGGTTGCCCAAGCGTTCTTCAAGACAAATGGAATCATATTAAAGCAAAAGGTGCCCCAGGGGGTTGTGATTGTTGTCTTGTGTTGATCTTCTTCTGCAATATGGATCTGATTATATCTAGAAAATCCTTCCAAGAGTGACAACATCTCATGTCCTACTGTGAGATCTACTATCATGTCTATTTTTGGCAGTGGGAAATCATCCTTGGGACATGCCTTTTTCAGATCTAGGAAGTCTGTACATATTCTGATTGATTTGTTAGGTTTAGACACTAGCACCATATTGGAAATCCATTCAGAGTAGTCAATGGCATGGATGATCTTGGCTTGGAGTAACTTCTCTAGCTCTACTTTGACAAGTAGTGCCACTTTAGGGTGCATCTTTCTGAGTTTTTTTTTTACTGGTTTGATATTTGGGTCCACTGCTAGATGGTGAACCACCGAGTTGGGGTCTAATCCTGGCATGTGGGAATAATACCATGCAAACTTATTTATGGATTCCTTCAAGAGAGTGACAAGATCTTGTTCTTTTACTTTAGTCAAAGATGTTTCTATGTATGTGATGGCAGGATTCTCTTTGGTGTCCTGGCTGACAGGTTTTGTTTCTTCGGTGAGAATCAAGGACTGCTAAGGCTTGTAATCATGGATTAGAGGAAGATGAGAATCTTCATCCTCTGGTGCCTCAAAGAGGTTTTCACCAGTGGATACACCCTTTGTTTTACTATTTTGTGATCAAATAGCGCCCCAGAGAGGTTTTCGCTAGGAGATCAATTTTTATCTTTTTTATTTTTGTTTTCTACTTCATTTTTGCGGTTGAAGTTCTCCTCTTCCCCAAAGTATTCCTTTGGACCCAGTTTGTAGACATGTGTTGAATCTTTCCCCCAATCATTTCTATGTTCAATGACTCCCATAAATCTTAGGAGCACATCCTCGCTTTGGAACTCGTCAATGTGTACAACACTTGGTTGGTCCCAGTCTATGATTTTAGGATGGCGGAGGGGAAGGTCAATGAAGAGAATGGAAAGTTGGTGGAGGATAGAATTTCCCAAGAAGATGTCATCGTCAATATCATCATAGGATTTCACAATTTTCTCTTCAGGTAAATCTTCAAATTCAATGATTTGGGCCCAGGGGTCTAGAATGGTTATAGCTATTGTCATTAGTATCCCGAGTTGTGGAAAAATCCATACCAAGGCCTAAGTGCTTTTCTCATTTGGTAGGCACAATAGGATCTTTCATTCCTTGCTCTTCAGCACCCAAGTTTCCGCCTTGATAGTTTCATTTTTTAGTAACCATCTTGTGAGTTGAAGGGTGCTTTACTTTGAAATAATTGAGAAAACCGGTGTCTTTGGGTGGTGGATCCTTATAGAGCCATTGATTGATGTTTGGTGCCATCTCCTGGCTACTCGAAATATCATTTGAGATAAAAGTGGTAGGGCCCATTTTTTTATCTGTGGCTTGTTCTGATCTATTATGTTCTTGTCCAGTCTCCCTTGGGTATGTGGATCAACTAGAAATGCTCCAACTTCGAAGGCATCAGATAGACTATACTCACAACAACCATTGTTGTTGATCTTGACCATGGAAAGGGTGGAAGAGATAATTGTTTCTGGGTCTGAATGGATTCAAGATGAACTAGCGATGGAGGTGCCAATGTCGATCCCAAGGTAGTGAGTGGAATGTGGGAAGGAGATCTCCAACGCATTGCAGTATGCGAAGGGCTTGGCATCTGCGGATGGTGATTTCAGTGCCATTATATGGGAATTTGATGCACTGATGGTAGGTGGATGGGACAGCTTGCATAGAATGAATCCATGGGCATCCAAGGAGGATGTTGAAAGGTAGGTCAAGATCAACAACATGACATATTTTATCTTGAATTGCAGGCCCCACCTTGACAGGCAATGAAATGGTGCCTCCAAAAGTGTGCTCCAGATTGACATAGGCTTTGATGGTAATGACCTCATTTGTTATATCTACTTTAGTGCAGCCCAACTGTTTGATGAATTTTAGAGTACACAAATTTAGGGCCAAACCATTATCTATCATCACTCATTTGATGGCATAGTCTTTGACCATGACTGTAATACAGAGTGGAATGTTATGATCAGGTTCTTTTGAGGGTACATTTGTTGGTTTAAAGGAGACCCCACAAGATGCAGACAAGTGGCCGACAAGGTTTTGGAATTCAGTGAGGTTGATGTCATTGGGGACACGTGATTCTTGTAGGGCTTTATTGAGGATCTCTTGATAGGTGCGTGAGGTGCGGAGGAGATCCAGTATGGAAATTTGGGTAGGAGTATTCCCTAAGTGTTCCAACAGGTTATATTGGGTACTAGCAGATGGAGCGGTACTTGCACCTGCAATGGTTATTCTACCTCAATGAGTGGTGACTGCACATTGGTTATTGGCACCCTTGACATTAATGACATTGATGGAGGACTAGACTTGGGATATGTAGCCATTGAGATTATCGTAGTTGATATATGCATTTGTATAGTCTTTTCTATTGGCATTTTCTCCTTTCTTACCTTTTCCCTGGTGGGTGGGGTTACCTAGTCCTTTACCTGAGGTGTGTTTAGGAAATGCATTTTGGTAGATTTTAAGATCCGCATTTGGTGATGGTTGGGCGGGAGAGTCCACTTCAATCTCTTTGCGGTCAATGAGATCCTGAATGTAGTGTTTTAGCTTCATGCATTTGAGGGTGGTGTCCTTTAACATGATGGTAATCACAATACTCATTGTCTTTATACCAGGCAGGCTTAGGTGTTGAGTCATCAAATGGTTGTGTTTTTGGGTACACGACTTGGTTGGCTTGAACCATTCTATGGAAGATGACATCTATGGGTTCACCCAATTGGGTAGACATGCATGGTGGCACATTTGGAGTGCGAGGCCTTGGTTGTCCATGTGGGACTGATATAGCATTCATCTGGTTCATAGGACCTTGGTAGTGGGGTTGATATGATGTCCCTGGAGGAGGATAGATATTCGCACCTTGAGGGAATATTTTTTGCTGGTATGTTGGTTGGTGATATGCAGGAGTGGGCTGTTGATACATGGGAGGAGCTTGAGGGTATACTGGTGGTGCTTGCTGATAAGTTTGGGTAGGTGTGTTGGGACCGACTACCATAACCTAAACATGTTTGGTGTCAGTGGCTCTGTCAGTTACTATGTTCTTGCTCTTGTTCTAGTATCGTGATTGATCATTATTATGTTTGTCAGGCTGGGATTCTTTTTAGTGCTTGATGGAACCATCTTCTATGAGACCTCGCTTAAGATCCATGCCTTTGATCCTGATGTCTTGATAAGTTTGTATGCAATTCATGCGCATGTGATAGGAAATCTTAAGATGGAGGTTGTTAACGAAGATTTTGATAAGATGTTTCTCAAGGGGTTGATAGGAGAACCTTGTAGTAAGCCCTTTCTAGCACTAAAGGTAATCAGAGAAGACCTCTCCTCCCTTCTATTTGGAATTGCATAGATCAAGGAGTGAGAGTTCATTTTTGACGTTCTGTGTGTATTGGGCCACAAACTTTTCAAATAGTTCAACAAAAGTAGAGACTGTGCCATAGGGGATTTTATAGAACCACTCAAGAGCAGTTCCTCCTAATATTTTGAGAAATAGTCTCATAAGGAAATTGTCATGATAGGCCACTTCTTAACATTCCATGTAGAATTATTTTACGTGGCTCACAAGATCTCCCTTACCCTGATATTTATCAAGTTTGTGTGTCTCAAAGTGCTTGGGAAAGGGTATTGTAGTGATAGATCAATCAAATGGGTAAGGATGCACCTCTTCAAACTTGAATTTTTTAGCCTCAATCCCTGCTTTTAGCTCTTTGAGAGCATTCTTCATTTCCTCCCATTCATGATTGATTTGTGGGGGAGGATTATTAGCCCTGATTGTATTTGTTCCCTGAATCTGATATGGATCAAATGGTGAATACAGGGGATTCTGTGGGGGATATTGTGGTGTTTGATATGATGGTTTTTGGTCAGCGTATATGGGTTATTGTGGTGGGAGTTGCGGCTGAGGGGAATATTGTAGTGGAGTAGGTGGCGCTGCCTGGTAGGGTTGTTGTAATTGCTTGAAGTATACTTGTATTTGCTGAGGTGTTGGATAAGTGGGCTGAGCCTATTGTGCACCTATATAGGGTGGAGGATAGGTATTCTATGGTGGAATTCCCCCAGTGGCTGTAGCAATGTAATTGGTGTTATTGGGAAAATTGAATTGTTGTGGTGATGGAATGGTTTGTGATGCAGCGGAAGATGGCATGGCTAGGTAGTTGATGAAATGAGTTAGATGCTGCTGTGTGGGTTGACTGGGAGGATTAACAAAATATTGTAGTGATAGTTCCATGAAGGGATTTTCCCCTTGTGTTTGAGGTTATGGCTACTCGATAGTTTGGATGATGGGTTGTGCAACTGCGAAGGGGTTGATTTGTGCTTGGGATGTGAATGGGTTGGTAATTTTCTGTTGCAGTTGTTGTTGTTAGGTGTGCTGCTGGATTGGTTGTTGTTTCTATTGGATTGGTTTTTGTTGGATTGGTTGTTTCTGAATTGGTTATTTCTATTTTTGGATAGGTTGTTGCTGTATAGGTGGGATAGGAACTTTTGTTATGGTGAAAAGATAGGTAGATGTTTGTGGCATGGGAGGATTTGGGTTGAATTGCATTTGAGGAAAAACTATTGGCATACATTGTGGTTGTGTTGCTAGTGGAGCAGGGAAGGTGGACCCTTACAGAAATAAGGGTTGGTTATAAGCATTGGTAGGTGGCATGCCTGTAGTGAAGTGTGTTTGTTTCTGTGGGTATGCGGTGGAAGAAAAAGGTGGAACAGGCATGGAGATTTGGGTGCTTTGATGTTGTGATCTAGTTGTGCTATTCTGAATGGGTTGAGTGGGGATGGGAGGAATAGTGGTTTTTCAGGTGCTGAATGGTGGTGGTGGGAATTGTGCTACAAATGTTGGGAACATTTGTGAAAGCGGAGAAACTATGGATTGGGAAGGTGCAGGTGCTTGCGTAGCAATAGGAGGTATTACTTGTGTTGCTAATATTGGATCAAGAGGCAGGGCTCCCAAGGTAGATGAAGGTGTCATGTGCATGATGGAGACTGGGATGGAAGGTTTGAATACTTGTGCGATAAGATTTCCCACCTATAGAGCTCGCTGAAGAGGATCAAAAACTTTATTTCTATTGGGATGATAACGTTCTGCTGGAAATGCCATAGGTCGTGTGACAAGTGTGGGTATAATCCAAGGTGGGAGTTGAAGTCCTTATTGCTGAATGTCCAAGACTACCTGACTGTTGTTACGTCCACTCATGGCATTCACCATGTGGACATGCCCTAGATGATTAATAAATGTCTCTATGGTACTCATAGTGGGAATCTCATTAGTATCTACCCAAATGTGCTCAATTTGTTCATTCGGCTGAGGTGCATAGGTGACCATGACGTTAGTATGGTCAATCATGGGATTAGATGAACTAGTTGCAAGATTAGGGTCCATGTCCTTCCTCTTCTCGGTGGCTCGTGTAATAGGTGGCATGAAATGACTACCCTAAGGGGGTATGAGATGCAATATGTGATGCAAGGAGGTGTGTAGGAAACTAAGGATGATGTTGCTAGGACTAGGATTTTAGATGATTCTTCTAGGATGATGAATATGCTCCTACAGATTAAGGATTACTTGGTGTATGCAATAATTTTTTATGCCCTGCATACCCATCCGTACATTTTGTGTGCAAAATGTTGGGTCCCCTCTTTTTTTGCTTTGCTCTTGCCTTGTTTTCCTTCTTTCTTTGTTTTCCCTTCGGGACTTTCTTTCGCAAGGTTTGTTTTCTTTCTATTTTTTCTTTCGTGTCCCCGGGACCCAGTCCCAGAGTTTTTAGTTCTTTCCAGAGCTAGATTCTGGACTCCAGGATTCTCCTCAACTGTCTCCTTTCACGAGAAGGCATAGTTGCATGGAATCCCTGGGCCCAAAGTTTGAAGGTCTACCTATTCCAAAGTTTGCAAAGATGGGTGTAACTTTTTTTTACCCTAAGAGTATAAATGGAAATTACCCATCACTTTCATAGTTACTGCAATTAAAAACACTTAGAGCATTCAGAGCGATTCTTAGGTGATTAAACTGTGATTAAGCTGTGAGTTGTTTTATGCTTAGTGGTCAATTACAAGTTGATTTGCGGTGTCAGTTCATGATTGTTCAAGGGTAGACTTGTTGTAGAGCACTCCTTGTGTGCTTCTCCCTTGTTCTTCGTGTCTCTAGGTAGGTCCTTGGTTTGTCCTCTGGTCTCTTGTTGTTTCTAGTTTTTCTTGTTGTTTCCTTTTTGGTTTCACTTTGTTTGGTTTTGTTGGTTCGCCTTTTGTGTTTTTCTTTTTGGTTTGCCTCCCATTGGTGGGTTGGCTTTGCCAGAGGGTTTTCCACCCTCTGTGCAGTAGTAGACTAGTGTATACATTGTATTTTTCCTTAGGGTAGCTCATGTACCTATGTAAATATTGTATAAATCTATAAATAGTTTGTAAATACTGTGTATTTTAGTGTATATGAATTTTGGCCTTCGGCCCTCTGTAAATTCATGTATATATCTTGTGTGTATCCTTCTAAGCTAATGAGTTCATTGTGCTTTGTTGTGTTTTCACTCACCATATCCAGCTCATCAAGAGGGAGTCTCCACAGCTTGAACTCGACACCTCATTGGTTCAATCCATGGCACCTTTCTCTCTCCTCTCTCTCATCATCTTAAGGGTGGGATTAATCTCCCACGAGTGAGCATTCAAACCATGTCCCATCTGGCATTCAATTTACCCCATGTCAGCCCACTTTTTCCACTAATGTCTTTATGTTGCCTATCACATGACCATGTGCCAACCCATGTCAGACAAGTATGGTTTCCTACTGGTCACATCGACATGGCAATGGATAGTTTATCCAGACTACGGGTCCCGAGTGATCCCTTGTCTTGTGCCTCCTCCTGTCACTTGGTTCAACACCCCGGAGTGCTACTCATGCCCATTTTTAAGTATTTCAGGATTTTTTATGTATGCTAAACTTTGTGTGATAGGTACAGGGTGGTGACAAATTCCCCAAAGTTTCTAAAGCCCTTTTTATATATATCATGTTCTAATGGTTCTCCGGTCTTGCAGGTTGTGGATAATTGATCAAGATGTCTGAAGTAATCACCCCTCCTGATAGCCTGGAGCTGCCCACTACCTCCACTTGGGTAGCTACAAAAACCAAGGATAAAAAGATACTGGCAAAGTTGCCACTCACCTCCAAATACCTGAAGGAGGGTGTTCTCATGGGATCCAAGGTGGATTCCAAAGTTCAAGAAATAATGGACACAGAGCACAGACTCTGGGATGAAACGCAAGGCTTAATCCAAGCTATCTATAGGTTGAAGGCCACTGGAGACAATATGGCTACTCATTTGGTCGCCTTCAGCATTATCAAGGCCACAAAATTTCCTTGTTTGGTGCAATCACCAGAACTGATACTTCAATTGGCAACATTGTATAATGCACCTACTCGGACTATCCTGCTCACCAATCCCTGACCATTATAGTATCTAGCAATAATTGTCACTCTGAACACAGTGACTTTTGCCTCAGGACTAGGGATTCTACTGTTTAAAGGGTCTACCGTCATCACCCGATCCAAATCGTTGAAGGAGTTTGAGGAAGCCAAGATGGTTTCCTGACAATATCTCAACAGTCAGTGGTTGAAGTCCCCAAAGAGGGAACATAAAAGGATGAAGTTGGAAATTCCCTGCAGGGATTTCAAAGAGCCCATTCATGGGGGCATTATATTCTTATGCAGGATCTTTGGATTTCCCCACACCCGGGACTTCTCAGCATGGATGTATTATTTTCTTTACTGCATCACCACTCGTGAACTAACCTTCAACTGGGTAGCCATTATATCCAACCATGTGGACACATAGCTGAAGGGTGTCATCCACAATTCCAAGTTTTACATGACATCATATGTGCTATGGGCATTAGCCCAACAAAGACTGGCTTTTATAGGTTTGGGACTAGTTGGTGAACTTGGAAATAGACCGGGCCAGTTGACACCATGGGATCACTATCCCCAAATGCAATGGGAACTCAATTTCCTAAATTTCTACCGGGTAAATGATTCTTTCATTTACCATAACATCTTAACACTCATCCGGGACTCCAGGTACCGATTTTCGCAGGAGGCAATGAATTTGGTTAGCACCTATGGCCGCTACTTTATTTACTTCTAGCACCACACCTACATTCAGGTGACCGGCTTCTCCGAAAAGCCCTATCTTCTTCCCTGGTATTGCGAGGACAAAATTATTCTTTTCAAGTTCTACCGGCAGATGATGGACCTGCACGCCTTCATTACATTGAAGAAGGTTATCAATGTCCCATTCCCATTTTCATGCGGGAATTATACGTGTAGCCTCGTTGCGGCAAGGGAGGTAGATAATGAATTAAAAATCCTGGGACTAGCGGAATTCCACCACGCTAGGAAAAACTATGATCCACTAGGCAATATTTCCCTAGCGCTTCCCCGAGCATCCTCGCCACATGAAGTAGATATTGAAGATTTTTGGATGGACTACCAGGACAGCTTCGATCTTCAGGCCCATCAACATTCACGCATGGCCAAAGGACTCATGAAGGTGCTCGACCTTTGGGATTTTTTGAACGGTTTTTTAGATGATGGGTCGCTGGAAGACCCAGCATACAAAGAGAAAGGTTTGGACAAATTGGATCTCCCTCCGGTGGACTGGGCCACCCCAGAAGACTTAACGATTGAGGGAGTATGTCACCCTATTTTGGAGGCAATTCACCAATATTTTGCCTGGGTGTGTCCCACAAGCACTCAAAAGAAACCAATGGTCAGAATGGCCATTCCATCTTTCACCGACGCCAGACCTAGCACGAGCAAAGGGAAAGAAAAAGAGGGTGCCCTAGCCAAGGTGCCTCCCCAGGGTCCCACCCCTTTGATGGTACAATTGCAGCAACCAATACAGTCAGTGAGGCTGGTTAGCCAATAGAAAAGTACACAGACATCTTCCAACCTCCTTGTAACTCTGATGGCGTCTACCCACCCAGTGGGATCTTGCTCGTTGGCTGTGATGATGAGCAGACAGACTTTCACCGAGGTAGATTCTACGAGCATTTTAGAGAAAGGGGTTCCACTGATGAGAAAGAAGAAGAAAAAGGTGACCCCTATAACCACATGGATTTGGTATCTTCCAACTATAGACCCTATTTTCCCTAAGTGTGATCATACCCCCAATTATGTCATGACAATGTTACTTTAGCATAATTCATTTTTAAAATCAAATTTAATGTCCTAGGTGATTTTTTATCATTGAATTATATTAACTATTATAACCATATAATTCAAATCAAATTCAAACATGGCTATAGTATTTAATTATAAAGGAATTAAATAAACCCCTAAATCAATTATCCACTTGCAAATAACCCATTTCCCTAGCCTATTTAATTTAATTAAAATGGCTATAGTCCTATTGATTATTAAAAAGCAATTAATTGTTTAAATAATTAATATCCTATTTTTGAATGAATCAAATAAGTTTAATTCATTTCATTTATATTCCCCTAAACCCCAACCTAACCTATCTCAACCACTTCTACCCTGGGTTCTAACCTATCCCAACTCATTCACCCTTGCTAACCTTCTTCTAATTCTAATTCTATCCTAAACCCCCTCCTAATGTTGTCACATTCCATTAAGGAATGATTAACAACTCAACCCACTTGAGAAAGTCAACTTTCTCAAGCATGA
>MU225789.1:2026031-2042953 GCA_018584345.1 Thuja plicata
CCATTAAGGAATGATTAACAACTCAACCCACTTGAGAAAGTCAACTTTCTCAAGCATGACTTCTCTAAGGACCAACTTGCCAAGTTGAGCCTTACTCCCTCCCATGCCTCTTAAATGAATTTCATTACTGACTCCTAAATGGATGTTCCCTCTTGCCCATCCATCATTAATGCCTAAGGCATTAATGGCTCTTGAACCTCATTAATGACCTTAGGGGCTCCATTAATGAACCTTGTCTCCCCTCTCTCTCCCATTCCTCTATAAATTGAAGGGATTTGAAGCTAATAATAAGCCTCAATTTTTGAAAAGTAGTGTTTTTATGCCAAGATTTTGAAGGAATCTCAAAGCATTGTTATTCTACCCATCCCTTCATAGCTTCATGCACACTCCATATTTACTTTCTTACATGGTTATAATGTCCATTTTAGACTAATATGCATGCTTAAATAGTCAAATAGTTGTTTTAAACTTGAATCTTTCATGCTAGGTTGTTTATGTCACTGGTATTAACATAATCTGAGGGTTGTTATGTTATTTTCTACACTCATCCTAGTTAGAAAGAAATAGGTCAATGTTAGGGTTTTATATGCTCATTAACCCTTGTTTCTCACTAACAGAATGACTTATTAAAGTGTTGTGTCACAGGTAATAGGTGCACAAATATACACACATTTCTGGCACCCACCGTGGAGCCTGATTTCCAAATTGGCCTCATTTTGAACCTATTTTTCACTAATTTTCATGCACATGATTCTTTTACAGGGTCATTTCTGGTCATTCTAGATTGCATTTGGGATACGCCCTTGCACCATAGAAAATGAGGCTCGCATCCAAGATTTCCCAAATCATTTTTAGTTTAGGCTCACATCTGGGGAGCATGCTGTCGCATCTGGTAAGAAAGGTCACATACGATATATTGTATCACATTCAGTTATTTTAGGCTCGCATCTGGTTAGAAAATTTTCACACTTCATTTTCCTAACTCTAACATCTTGACCAGTTGTGTTTTTGACATTTTGTAGCCTAACAATTGTTTGCAGGTTGTTATTGAAGGTTTTTTGTGTGAGTTGAAATAAAGGATACTAACTTAGTTTTTTAGGTTGCCAAACCCCCATCTTGACCTCTATTTACTTGCTTTAAACACTAAGAAACATTTTCCAATCTATTACTAAACTGACTAGAGGACTATGCTCTTTTCCTTTTAAGGAAAATCATAAACTCACACATCAGTTTATGGGTTGAACAGAATTTGGAGTTAACTGAACAAGCAATCACATCATATAATTATTTTGGAATTTGTAATTGAACAAACACAAAGCACTAAATATTGTCAGCTAAATGAACAACTACATCGTATAATTTCTTTTGGGACATAGAAATTGAACAAGAAAACTCACTAAATCTTGTGGCTAATTGAACAAGGCAAACTTTAGTTTTTTCAAGCATCTTGTTTTCATTAAATAGGAATGTCTAAATCAGGCACAACATTGCTTGAGGGAAAGAACCACTTTGCTTGACTTTGTTTTGGGAGAAAACAGCTTAGATTAGGAGAGTATGCTCTTCTTCTTTGGAAGAATCAGAAATCCAGACATCCAAAGCTCGCCAATCCTTTGTATGTATATTTAATAGTAGAGGGCCTATTGGTTGAGGAAAAAATCTCTCAGGAACAACCCAAGTGAGGATATGTTTTATGCCAACCCTTCCAACTCACTATAAATAGTTTCTTCCTTATAGGCTAAAGCCTCGGAAGATGGAGCCGGTTTTTTTCATGGAATTTTGACATCATTCCTTGAACATACTTGGGTATATGTAGAGCAGAGCCACTTGAATCTTTCTTGTGAGACTACATATATTCAGGTACTCATAGGGCTATACACCTCAATTTTTCCTTGTGTAGTTCTATGGGGGACGGTTTCAAATAGATTTCCCAATAATATACAGCAATTTTAACTGAAAAAATTCCTGATTCACCCCCGAAAGGGTGATAATCTTTGTGCAAGGAAAAAATTAATTGCCCCAAGACACTCGTCATATCGTGCCCTCACTTGCATTTGGAGTTGGCTAATACAATAGCATGATTGGAACCATTGCGTTCTTGGTGATGGTTGTATTCTGATTAGCATTTGAGTGTGTACCTAAGTCAACGACAAAAGATTTTCATCCTCCACCTAGAGAATAGGAAAAAGATGAGTGTCTGTTTCACCCTCCTAAAAATGAAATATGTTTGACATGTTTGCAAATTCATTAAAAAGATAACATCTTCAAACAAACAACAACATTCAATCCCAGATCAATGCATGTGTTTTCACTCACTGGCAAGTCTCCAAACACGATCACAGATCAGACAAACTACACAAACTCCCAAAACACAAGTTTCAAAATTGGAAAAATCTGACAAGGACATCAGAAAATCACATCCCGGATGTCCTGGATTGCTTTTGGTATCCTGGCTCGCATGCAGTATTCTGCCTCGCATCTGGTTAACACATAGTCGCATATAGTATTTAGGCTCGTATCTGGTGTCATCAGAGGCTCACATCTGGGAGCTCGCATCTAGGATCGTGGGTACTTGCAGAGGTATTTCTTAGAAAGTCAGTTGATTTAGGTACCCTTTTGGCTCTTTAGTCTTTCCCTGTTGTCTTTTCTGGTCTCCCTACTATTGTATCAGAACACTTTTTCAAACGTCTACCTTTCATGCTTAGTCAGTCTTTCCAATCGGTTCAATACATGTGGTCTACCCGCTTTCTACCAACAACTTGGTTCCCAGCTCACTATCAGGGAAATCTAACCCTCTGACGCTGGAATCATTTACGTCCACCAACAACAAACAGTTACTCTTACCTAGACGCACCCACTTGAACGGTTTGAAACTCTCACTTACACTTTTGGGAGACATTGACCAAGTTGAGAAACAACTTCATGGTTAACACAAGATGCAACAAGTACATGTCTAAAGGATCAAAAGTTCCTCCTAAAACACCACACTTTCAAGGGGAAACCTCGTGTAGTTCCCTACTCAATCTAGACTCCCCACAAATGGATAGCAACACTCACAGATGGAGTAAGGCTTTTGAGGAATATAACAATGGAAAACACCAAAAGCCTGAAGATACGGATGAGGAAGAAGAACCCAAGTTTGACCTTCCTTTATTTGAATCAAGCAGTGAATAGGACATCACCGAAGAGGAGTACAATAAACTCAAGTAAAGTAGAAAATTCTAAAAGATGATGAAAAAGATAATTGGTGAGGATAAATAAAAATACTTCCTCCACGTCCACGGGTGTCAAACTACCTAAATATTATGATGTGGAAAAACTCAAAGAAAAGGAGGTAGCAACTCCTATATCCATTCTCACCCAAAAACTCACTTTGATGCAAATAGAGCTCGCGAACCTCAAACAGGAGAAAGAGAAACCCAAAACAAAATACTCTTTGGACACCATTTTTCCATTTCCTTTTGACAAAAATATCACTATGGTCCCGTTTCCTCCCAACGTAGCAAGACAGAAGTATGACAAATACACAGGAGAAACTGACCCACACGATCATGTGAGGGAATTCTTTTCTCTAAGCATAGAATATATGCATGAACCTACATACCTCATGTGACTATTTCCAGGAAGTCTAGGAGGTGATTCCATGGAGTGGTTCTCAAAACTGAACCCTAAGGTCAAAACATTCGAGGAGTTGATCCAACGATTCATCCAACATTACTCCTACAACATCCAACATGATGTGACTATGATGGACCTATGTAATACCAAATAGAGAACTGGTGAATCATTTACACACTTCCTACAAAGATGGAGGAAGATTTTCTCACGATATTCAAGGGTCATTCCCAAAATAGAGAAGATGGAGATCTTTGTTAATAATCTGGTGCCTGAATTGAACTACACATTACAAATGCCAGACTCACCAAGCTTCAATAGAATGATTAAGAATTCCCTCCATATCGAGGAAGTCGTGGTCAAAACGGGGGAGATCACCCTTCAAAACAAAAACAAAACCAACAACTACAACTCCAAGCCTAAATGGTGGAAGCAAAACAAGAATGTTGTTAATGATAGAGTGGTTGATGCCTCTAACATTAATCCTAAACCTAAGGTGTTTAATCTAACTAATAGCATGTAGGCAAGCAAGGACGCCGAGATCACGACCCCCATACCCAAAGAAAACAATGATAATAGCAAGGGTTGGACATGGACTTCAAAACCTCAAATAACTTTCACTCCTTTGGGAGAACCCCTGGAAACTATTTTAAAAACACTATTGGATAACAAATTTCTCACAATCCCAAATTCCAAACCGTGGGAACCAATGGTCAAACCCAGGTGGTGGGATGATAATTCCTATTGTGTCTTCCATAAAAAATAAGGGACACAAGACTAATAATTTCCTTAAGCTTAAGCATGTCATTCAAGACCTCATCGAAGGTGGTAAGATCAAAGTGGATGGACACACTACCAATCATACATCATTCAATAAGCCATTCCCTAATTACAACAAAGGAGAAACATCTAAAGGGAAGAGTAATGAAGTGAACTACACCTATTCCAATAATGACAATGTGATCAACATGCTAGACATTAAGACTGAAACAATTAATGTGGTTACAATCAAAAGTGTTTCCTTCCACTCAAATGTCATAACACAGAGCCAAGCATAGGTCATGATCAAAGGACCCCCAAAACCAACATCGATGTCCAAGGTTCCTACCATTACTATTCCTAAACCATTAGCAAAACACGTGGTTACTATTCCTGGAGAAAAATATGACTTGGTTGACCAATTGCAACGAACCTCTGCCAAAATTTCCATTTTTGAGTTGCTCAAAATATCTACAGTACATAGGAAAATCCTAGAATAGGCTCTACATGTTGCTAACGTCCCAAAGGATATTGATATAGACAAATTCCAAGCGATGGTCAATCACATCTCAGCGCCACATTACCTCTCCTTTTCTGAAGAGGATGATAATTCATTGACCCATCCACATAATCAACCCCTCCATATTAAAGTCCTTATTCATAAATCTCGTGTTAGACGCATGTTGATAGATGGAGGTGCATGATTTAATATCTGTACACTTGATCTAATCAAAATACTGGGTCTCTTAGAATAGACAATTGACTCTAGAAGAAAAATAACTATCAAAGCTTATGACAAGGAAGAGAGATCATCCAGAGGTCTTATTGTTCTACCTATCAGACTCGGCCCAATTGAGAGGAATGTCACATGTCAGATACTAGATTTACCCTTAGCCTACAATATCCTGTTATGGAGACCATGGATTCACAAAATGCAAGTTGTGCCCTCTACTTACCACCAATGCATAAAATTCTCACATAATGGGGTGGAAGTGACGATTCCTGCAGATGCTAACTACACTTGTAATAATATCAAAGTTGGTAGTATGATCCTGCATAAAAAAGAGGCTATGGATACAATTACTCCTGAAATTACGAAGGACATTGTTATGAATAGTTTTGGCAAAACCTTAAAAATTGAAGAAACAGGTATGGGAGAGTACAAGCTGGACCTAACTCCCTCACTGACAGAACTTTCGATATCACCAAGGTCCTATGGAAAACCTTCCTTGACATTCACACCTATAGAATCCAAGGAGCCAAAAGTACATAAAGTGACTGGCATGGTAAAAGCATCCACATCTTCTTTAGATAACACAAAAGAACAGGCAGTCTTGGACTAGCTTTACAAAGGAGAACCGGTAGAAGCTGAGGTAAAACATGTAAATATATCCCCGAAATAGTATGGAAAGCGATATGATTTCCTCAAAGAAATGGGATACAAAGGAAAGGGACCTCTAAATGACACAGGATGAGGGCTTATTGAACCTATACCCATGGATTTTTGGAATACTAGAGACAAAACAGGATTGGGTTTTAATACTAAAACTGATAAACCCACTTCAAAAGGGAGTCCAAACTCAGATAAAGGGAGTGATGAAATAGACAAACTAGAGCAGTGGTCCTATGAGAGATTATTACATGTTGGCACACAAGATCCCAACTGCCAAGGAGAATGCTACGTACCCAGCTTTGAGGTACCACAAGATCTTCACACCCCTTTGTTAGCACAACCTCCCATTCAAGAGGTAGGAGACATCATAATAGCTGGTCCAAAGATATCATTAATAGCAACAATTACTTAAGAGACACTCCAACAACAGGATTTACATCCTAACTGGGGGCAATTGGCCACAGTTTCACATGTCCTTGATCTACCCCACTTTGATCCACAAGTAGCTAACCGGGTACATCAAATAACCATTGTTAAATACTTAAACAGATTTGATGATGAGGTCACTAACTCTCATGATTATGAATGGGAAGAGCTATTTTTCACCACTGAAGATATTGGAATAGATACAATTCACATGTTTGCGGCACCCTCAGCTCCTCATAAATAATCTAACACTACTCGCAATGACACTGATAATCCTGAAGCAGAAGAAGAGTTCCTACCCCCGATCATAAATGAAGAAACTGGTGATTACATAAGTCTAGAATAATTTCATAGGTTACAAGCAAGAAGCCTCCTTTTACGAAGAGATGATGATGATTTTTTTACTGACAAGTCACTAGATTTTTGTCCACATATAACTAACAATGACACTTTTTATGATGATCTCACTCTTATTGATCTAAATATTGAAGAAATTAACTTAACAAACCATGTCATGTCAGTTAATGGTCTTGATGCTAATGCGATGCTATTCTTCCTAGAGACTGACTCCCTATCATTGGTACTTCCAGATCTAATTGATTGGACTGAAATAGATTCTACTCCTATCTTTGACTTTCCCAATGACTATACCCTAGCTTGCTATCTCAATGCTTGTGAAACTTATCCTTCTTCCACCAATGTAAGGAGCAAGAACATGTCATAGGAGGATATCAGATTTCTCAGTCAAAAACTAAAAAATAAAAAGTAAAAGAGGACTGATGGTGAAAACCACTTTGTGGCAGTATTAGATCCCAAAATAGTAAAGAGAAAAGACGTATCCAATGGTGAAAACCTCTCAGAGGTGCCAAAAGATGAGACTCTTGATATCCTCCCCAAACACTTTCAGGAAAGGTCTTCAGTACTGATTGAACCAACATAGCCAGTAAATTTGGGCACTATTGAAAATCCTCAAATAGTACATCTTGCACAATCCTTGTCTGAAGAAGAGAAGACACATTTTATAGATTTCTTGAGGGAGAAGAAGATCAACTTTGCATGGTCTTATACTGATATGCCAGGGCTGGATCCTACTCTAATCATGCATCACTTATCTATAGCTCCCGGGATCAAGCTCGTGAAACAAAAAATTAAAAAACTACATCCTCATGTTGGATTATTAGTAAAAGCAGAGCTAGAGAAGTTGTTGAAATTTGGATTTATCAGAGTCATTGCCTATGCACAGTGGATATCCAATGTGGTCCCTGTATCTAAATCTGATATATCTATCAAGATATGTACTAACTTCAGAGACTTGAACAAAGCATGTTTGAAAGATGACTTCCCTCTACCTAATATTAACATGATCATAGACCTCACAGCAGGATACCAGATGTATTCTTTAATGGATGGATTCTCGGGCTATAATCAAATAAAACTTGCCCCTGAGGATCAAGAGAAAACTACATTTACATGCGCATGGGGCACCATTTGCTGGAACGTCATGCCCTTTGGGTTAAAGAATGCCAGTGTGACATATCAAAGAGCCATGACAACTATATTCCATGACATGATGCACAAGAACATGGAGGAATACGTGGACAACACATTGGCTAAATCCAAAGAAAGAGGTACTCACATTGTTGACTTAAGAAAGATATTGGGTCATATGGAATAGTTCCAACTCAGACTCAACCCAAAGAAATGTGTCTTTGGGGTCCAATTAGGAAAGCTCCTAGGATTCACTATTTTAACGAAAGGAATTGAGGTAGACCCCGCTAAATTTAAGGAAATACTAGAGATGGCTCCTCCACACAACATCAGTCAAATGAGGACATTACAAGGGAGACTCCAGTCCATCAGGAGATTCATGTCCCAACTTGCAGATAGGGTACAACCCTTTACTAAATTACTACATAAAGGGGTTACCTTCAAATGGGATGAACACTGTGAAGAAAACTTCAGGGAATTGAAAGGATACATGGCTATTCCTCCTATTCTTATGGCACCTATTCATGGGAAGCCCTTACTCCTATACATTTCAGCTATAGCTACATCCTTAGGTGTATTTCTAGCACAAGAGGATGAAACAAAGAAAGAAAGAGCCGTCTACTATATTAGTAGAGCACTAGTCACCTATGAGCTCAATTACAACATTATTGAAAAAGCATGCTTAGCAGTCATCTTTGCATCACAAAAATTGAGGCACTACATGCTCTCTCATACAGTAAAGCTCATTTCTAATATTTATCCTCTAAAGTACCTTTTGAGAAGAACAGCGTTAATAGGGCATTTGGAAAAATGGGTCCTGATTCTAAGTGAGTTTGACATCAAATATGTAGAATTGAGAGCTATCAAAGGACAGGTCCTTGCAGATCAATTGGCTAATTCACCACTCCAGAATAATGAACCTTATATGATTGAATTCCCTGATGAAACAATCATGCATCTAACTAAATATCCATGGAAGATGTACTTTAACGGTTCATTCAATCAACAAGGCTCTAGAGAAGGGGTCCTATTTATAACTCCTCAAGGTTACAAGATTCCCAAATCTTACAAATTGATGTTTCCATGCACCAACAATATTTCAGAATAGGAAGCATTGGTAAATGGTCTTAAGCTAGCTATGGAGTGGAAGATTGTAGAGTTACACGTGTATGGTGACTCTCAACTAATTATCAATCAGGTTAATGAGGAGTGCCAAATGAAAGATGAGAAGTTGATTCCCTACAAGCAACTAGTTGATGACCTAAAGAAGTACTTTGTCTTCGTCACCTTCCAACATATACCATGATCAGAGAATAAAGCTGCAGATGCTATGGCTACCTTGCCATCCATGTTACAACTGGAAGAAAATCAGTTCTGCTATGACTTCTTGGTGGAAGAACTATCCTATCCTGCCTTTGATACCCTTGAATACTAAGTCATATGTGCTTTAAATGCCCCAGACCAATCTCAGTATGCCAATATCATTGCTTACCTTTCTGACCAAACCATCCCTAAAAATCTATCCATAAATGAGAAAATATCCCTGATTAGGATAGCATCACATTATTTCCTCATAACTAATAACCTATATCGATGAGGTCTTGATTGTACACTTTTTAGGTGTTTAGAACTCAAAGAGTCCGACTGTGTGTTAACAAAAGTCTACGGAGGTGTATGTGGATCACACTCAAATGACTTTTCATTAGCAAAGAAATTGCTCAGAGTAGGCTATTACTGGCCTACCATGGAGAGAGATGCTATTCAATTTTCAAAAACCTGTCATAAATGCTAGACACATGGAAATATTATCCATTCTCCTTCCAGAGAACTTATACCTTTCATAACACATTGGTCATTCCAGCAATGGGCCTTTGACTTGGTTGGACAAATATATCCCAACTCTTCAAATGGACACAAGTTCATCATTACAGCCACTAAGTATTTCACAAAGTGGGTCAAGGTCATGCTGCTAATCAAATCCACATAAAAAAGGTGGCTATGTTTATTCTAAACTACATTATTTGTAGATATGGGATACCCTCTTCAATTGTAACAGACAATTAGAGCCAATTTAAAAATCAAGACATTGATGACCTTTGTGAATAGTTCCATATCACTCAACATTGCTTCTCAATCTATTACCCTCAAGGTAATGGATAGGCTGAGGCATCCAATAAAAATATTCTCAAGATCCTACACCAAATTGTAAGTAAGTCTGGCAGAGACTAGCATCTACAACTGAATCTGGCACTATGGCCCTATAGAACAAGCATCAGAACACCAACTAGAACTACACCATTTTCTTTAGTATGTGGCATTGAGGTAGTACTACCTATTGATGTTGAAATCTCATCTTTGTGGATATCTTTACAAGGTCTTGTTACTGATGAGAAGTACCACATAGATAGGGAGAATTCTCTGGACCTACTAGATGAGCGCAGACAATAGGCATTCAATCACCTAAAGGTATACCAAGAATGTATGTCCAAAGGGTACAACAAGAAGGTCAAACCATGCAAATTTGAAGTGGGAGATCTCGTCCTAAAAGAGAATCCTAAAAAATAGCCTAACAAAGAGCAGAAAGGAAAGTTTGAACCTAACTGGTTGGGACCTTATGTTATCAATACTTCTTTTTGGAGTGGAGCTTATCAACTAGCTACACTTGAAGGAGACGTTCTTCCAGATCCTATCAACACTCTACATTTAAAGTGGTTCTATGCTTGATGTTCGGCTAGCAGAGCCTGTACTGCAAACGGTTTTTACAAAATACCAAAAACATTCAGAAAATTGATCCTGAAGAAATCCAAAAAAAATGGAAAAGGTCCTAAAAGAAAGGGTATCCTTGGCAAAAATCTTGAAAATAGGTTCCTTAATACTACAAAAACATTCAAAAAAGCAAAAATAGCAAAAAAATTTAAAAAGAGAAAAGTGCCTTGATGAGCACCTGGTAAAACAGGCATCTTGGTAGTTAAAAAAAATAGAAAAGATCTTTCCAAGTGGTGAAAACTTGGCGATCAGGTGTCACTTGTGTTCTACGCTCCATCCATCAATGCACTACTGATACTAGGCCTTCATGATTTCACCTGTGCTCAAATGTTGACTTCATTTCCTAGATGGCTTTCTTATCCTCGCTTGGGATTTGTCTGCATTTACATCTTAGGAGTAAGTCATTCTGCACTGGGGGCATCTTTGCTGGCATGGTAGGTTGTGGTTGCTAGGCTTGTCTAGGATGGTTTGCCTCACAAACATAATATTTCTTGATACATGCAAAACATGTCACTTTTCAAAACAAGGGTGTCTTTTCAAACATCACATATCCAGACATGACATTTACATTAACAAAGTTCCTACAAGGCTATATTGGATTGCAAACATGAATGGATTATCCTATCAATGCACAGGCATGGAAACACAATATTGCTTGTATTCCAATTTTCTGATTGATGAAACTTTAATGTGTTTAACATATGAATGAACAATTACTACTTAAACACAGTTTAATATTGGTTTGATTATGATTCTTTTATGTCCTGATGATGTTTTCAACTAGGGACATCTGAGTAATTATAAATTTTATTTTATTGATTCACAATTGATGATTTATTATGTCTTCTTAGTTACTCAATAACGTCTGTGCAAAGACAAAGAGTCGCAAGGATAGGGGGCATAATGTTTTCTTGGTTTTCTGCATATGGTGATTGTTCCAAAAGATCCTATAAATTTCACCTAACTTAGATGTTTATGGTAAGAGTTGCCACTATGGGTGGATAGCCACATATATCTCGATCTTTGTTATGTGTAAACTACGGTGAGGTTGAAACAATTTCCTTGTCTGTGTTCTGAACTCAGATTCTCACTAAGGTATACAAAGCATAATGTACCCAAGGATATGAATTTTTAAGGTCATTACGGGTCCAATATCTTTCCTTACATGGAATCTGAGATAATAAAAGGAAGGTGACTAGTTTGTTATCCTGGCTTCTATGCTTTGATGCCTAAGTCTATTTCTGACATTTCAATAAAACAGAGTATTCATACTTTCATAATATTAAGGGTATTAGTGATGGTTGTACTATCAGGTGGTATCCATTCTGAAAAAAGTGCCCAATGATGATAAAAAGCTATACATTTTCATACCCGTGACAAAGTTCTAAGAGTCTTCATATTATTACATTTTTGACAATTGCATGGAATATAAACAAGAAAGTAAAAATCATTAAAGGCATTTTGAGCTCCAAATTAACTCTATTTTTCTTCTTCTAAATCAAGTTAATTACTGTAACATATAAAAGGCAGTCACATTTGAAAATGTAGATGTTTGTGTGATGTGTGGGGAAGATAAGATGTTCTTTTCAACCTCAAATGCACAAATAAAAGATCCAAATTGATTAACCCAAAAGAAGGATCAATGCACAAATGAATCATCCATTCAGAAATGAGAGCAAAGAGGAAAGATCTTAAATTCCCATTTTAGAAAGGAATATATATGATAGTTCTAGGAATTAAAATGGATGAGATGAAGTACCAACCTTAAAATAGTGCAGATCAAAGAACACTTTTTTCTGAGGTCTGTAGGCTATTTCTAGAAAAATTGAAGTATGATCTAAAGCCGAAACGTAGAGACAAAAAAAACCCACAAATCTTTTTCTGATCCAATGTTGTCTTATGAAAAATGTCGACCCTATACCACAAATTCCAACCCTATCCAGGTGAGGTCAACCCTATCCTGCACATATCAAAAAGTGTCTCTGTTCGCGTCGTCTGAAAGAAAACTGAAAAAGGTATCTAGATCTGGTCTCAGATCTATAGTCCCAAACCTATACCTACAAGAAAAAAGGTTTGTTTTTTGTGGGGGAGGGTTTTTCCTTGGTCAAACCCCAGTTTTGGAATTAACCTTATAATATAATTGAAATTGCAAAGATAAACAAAGTAAACACATAAATTCACCTTGCTTATATGGAAGCCCTTGTGGCGGATTCAAATCCGTGAATCCACAAGTATGTATGTATCAAATGATCTAGAATTTATAATGTATCATGTAGGATGTCTTCAATCAATTTCTTGTAGATCTCCAACACCAAGTCTTGAATGGGTTCTTGAATTTGGAAGAGGCTTGGAAGAAGGTGGATGGAGACATCACCAAAAGGGCACTATGTAGCTTGAATCCTTTAATGACCTCCAATGGATCTCCTTCATGAAAATGGATGCTTGAATGCTTGAGAATGGATGGATGCTTGCTTGAAATATTTCTCCTTAGCTTGCTTGAATTGCACTTGAAAATCCTTCTCAATTGCTTAATGATGCTTAGAGAAAATGAGAGGAGAAAGCTCCCTTTTATATGAAACTAGGGCACAATCTTCTAAGGAAGCCTAAATAGGATAATTAAATCACCATTTAAGCCTTTACCCCTAGGAGAGGACCTATATTAAATATAATTTAGGAATCCACACTTCAAAGCCCAAAATAGCCAACCCGGAAGCGGGAAAAACTTTCTTCGCAAAGACCGACATCCAGGACTGCAGGACCCTGGGATTTTAACCCTAGGATAGGGTCAAGGTCGACCCTGACCTAGGTCAAGGCCAAGGTCGACCCTGTCCTAGGTCAGGGCCGAGGTCAACCCTATCCTACAAAGGTCGACCCTGTCCCTGGTTCCCAAAATCACAGGTCTATAGTTCAGAATGCAGAGATCATACTAGAAAGTGGTGAAAAGAAGGGCAGATTAGGGGCAAAGCCATGTCAAGATCAGGAACCCAGTCAAGGTGCTTTTCATGACCCAAAACCACTTACTCCAAAGGCTAAACAAGTCTAAAATGGAAGTGCTTCCATTTTCTGACTAGACATTTAGCCCCAACTTTAGCAAGAGTATGAGTTCAACACAAACTGTTGGTAAAGGAGAACATACAGAATAGACAATCTTATTGGAATTAAAAGGGACAAAGAAATCCCCAAGCCTGCAAGGGACTTAAGTCTTTATCAACCCTAAGATCATGATAAGAGAGACATCACTAGTTATGGAGAGAGAGAGAGAGAGAGAGAGAGAGAGAGGAGTGGTTAGCTTTCCCAATAAGATGTGTGTATCTCACTGTGAACAACAAAAAGGATAGGATGGCCCACCAAGAAAGTACTTGATAGTCACCCCATAAAGTTGTGCACCTTCTGGTAGCTTTGTGCATGTATGTAGTGCATCTTCTAACGGCTTTTATGAACTACCCATGGATCCATATCCTCATATCACCATGGAGTACATTTGTAAAGTGTGTATCTCTTCAAGATTTAGCAACTTATGTCTGTTACCTTCAGAGGATTTAGCATATTGAATTGTAATTGAATGCGTATCTCTTCAGGATTTAGCAACTTATGTGCATTATCTTCAGAGGATTTAGCAAAAATAGAAATAAAGATGTGTGTCTCTTTAGGATTTAGCAACTTATGTGTGTTACCTTCGGAGGATTTAGCATGCTACAAACCAAAAGGTTAGAACCAAAAATGCATGATATAGAATGAGGGAGGCCATATATATGCCCCCTCCTTAAGATGGAAAAAATACATACTATTTTGACATGTTAAGGAAAGAAAAGAACAAGGATGAAGCCTTCATCATTATCAAGACAATATCCATAGACAACACCCAGTCCGAGCCAAGAAGGTCACAGATCCTATGAGGCCATGGAAGGGACGAACGAAAAGAGATATCTTGCAAGAAGTGAGAAAGTAACCCTTGTGAGGGATAGCACACTATTCAGTTTCCAAGGTGAGAGATTTATCAACCATGGAAACCCAATGTCAAACAACGAAATAGGTTATAATCAAGGACATAGATCCTCAATGCAAACCAAAATTTTCATGTATGATTGGATATCACATAATAGATAGATATTGCTTAACCAAGGGAAATGTGGATCTCGGAAAGACAGAAAAGAAGGAGATGGCATCCTTGCCCCCCAAGTGTAGGAACAAGGATGAAAGGGGACCTATTATATCACTCACAACACTATGCAAGACAACAAGCCCCCAAAGATTAGGCTAACATTGTTTACATAATGTGGAGTTCCATAATAGGAACATAAATTTTATTTAGAGAAAATAGGATTGAAATACAACTCATTGCCACATGTTAAATAAATAACTTTACTATCAATGAGCTGCCTAATCTTATAATGTAAAGCTTGATATTCATTAGTAGAGTGATCATGAAATCTATGATAGAAACAAAAAGGAAGAGTCTTCAAGTGTGGAATACATTTATTTTTGCATTTAGGTCTAGCAATCATCTTAGCACAAAGGAGTTTAGGCAAAAGAACTTCTTGGTCAAATTCCTTCATAGGTTCATCATGTTTTGAAGTTTTATTTGAGATGTTATTAACATTGATGTGTTGAAGATTAAATCCCAATCCATAAGAATACTCATGCCCCCCATTCTATAAGGGCATTTGAATTCCTTTTTTATGCTTACCACATCCTTGACCATGGAATCCTTGTTTAACTAGTAAATGATAACCAGGATCATAACAAGAAGCCATATCCAAAGGGTTCAATGGAACTTCACTAGTCACTATGTTATTATTAGTAGGTTTGACACATTCATAGTGGGTAGAAGCAATGACAAAGTTATTACGAAGGGTATTAGAAGTAGACGCAAAGACTCATTATTCAAACTCTCTTTGGTGCTTCATAAAATCAAGATCAGAAAGCTTATACTCTCCAATAAAGGTGGGATTAAAATCCAAGGTTCCCCAATCATCTCCAGGAAGAGCATTAGAGGAAGAAGTATTACAATTAGGAATAGGAGTATTGTGGGTTTGAATATTCAAACAAGGATTTGGCGCATCATCCACATGAAGTGTATACAACAAGTTGTTGTGAATAAACTTGACTTTATGGTGAAGGGTGGAAGGAACTGCATGCATCTCATGCAACCAAGGTCTACCCAAGAGGAACTTATAAGTAAGAGGTCCAAGCATAACATGAAAAGGTGTATTTAGGATGATCGGACCTACTTTGATAGGTAAGGTAATGATGCCTAAACTTTTCTTACAAATGTCATCAAAGCCATGGATAGGAACATTGTCAGGTTGAATAGTTGAAAGATCGGCTTTAATCTGATTGAGAAAGTCCATGCTAAAAATATTAAGCCCAGATCCATTATCAATCAAAGTCCTACAAATGATACTCTTATTGATATTAACAGCAACCAATAGAGCATCATATTGATTTTGAACTTCTTTAGAAGGATTACAATTAGGAATAGGAGTATTGTGGGTTTGAATATTCAAACAAGGATTTGGTGCATCATCCACATGAAGTGTATACAACAAGTTGTTGTGAATAAACTTGACTTTATGGTGAAGGGTGGAAGGAACTGCATGCATCTCATGCAACCAAGGTCTACCCAAGAGGAGATTATAAGTAAGAGGTCCAGGAATAACATGAAAAGGAGTATTTAGGATGATCAGACCTACTTTGATAGGTAAGGTAATGATGCCTAAACTTTTCTTACAAATGTCATCAAAGCCACGGATAGGAACATTATCAGGTTGAATAGTTGAAAGATTGGCTTTAATCTGATTGAGCAAGTCCATGCTAAAAATATTAAGCCCAGATCCATTATCAATCAAAGTCCTATGAATGATACTCTTATTGATATTAATAGCAACCAATAGAGCATCATATTGATTTTGAACTTCTTTAGAAGGTAAATCCTTTTGAGTAAAAACAATGTCAGGAAGACTAGGGGTAGCATGCATGCACTGTAAGAAGGCATTGATGTTCTCTTGATTAGGAGGTGGGGTTTGAAGAGTTGATAGAGATTTTTGCAAGGCTTCATGGTAGGTAGGTGAAGTTTGAAGAAGCTCCCATAAAGAAATCTTGGTAGGGGTATTGGGAAATTGGTTTATCAAATCATACTCCATGCTAGGAAGATGAGGTGGAGGAGAAAGAATGGGTGAGAAGGTGGTAAAGAAGTAGGAACCACCATATTAGGTTGAGGGTTATTCCTTGTACGATAGGTGTGAGCTACCGAATCTCGATCATCTAAAGACTCCATAGGTTTACCTTTGATAGTAATGTGAGGACAACCTTTAATAGTCATCAAGGGTTTTGGATAAACCATGTTGGTTTTCTTGACACTACAAATAGTTTCACAAGAAGGAAGCAAAGAAGACATCCTAGGAGGAGATGAGATAGGATCTTGATTCTTCATAAGATCATCACTAAGAGGGAGAGCATTAAGGGAATTCATATCATT